>JASVER010000130.1:1568900-1783562 GCA_030449065.1 Oceanodroma leucorhoa | reverse complement strand
AGGGGAGGTTTAGATTGGATATTAGGAAAAATTTCTTCACTGAAAGGGTAGTCAGGCATTGGAACAGGCTGCCCAGGGAAGTGGTGGAGTCACCATCCCTGGAGGTGTTCAAAAAATGTGTGGATGTGGTGCTTCGGGACATGGTTTMGTGGGCWTKGGTACTGGGTTGATGGTTGGACTCGATGATCTTAGAGGTCTTTTCCAACCTTAATGATTCTATGATTCTATGATTCTATGTCATGCAGATGAGGAGCTTGATGGACCACACCTCACCTTTCCGTGGTGTTTGCGTTTAAATGATGTGTGAATGRTGTTCACATCACGTATAAATCCCACATTGACTTCTACTTAGGCAAAACCTGTCTTTAGTTTACAAGATAGTTTAGATTTCAGTGGAATACTGACAGGATGACTCCACTCGGATTACAAGCAGGCATTTTTGTACCAGCACTTGGTACAAGTCGGCATTTAGCATAAAGTGAACTGCTTGTGTGCTGTGGTCAAAACAAAGGCAAGAAGTGGTCAAAACTGATTTAGGAGAGGCATGAAAATTTTTATTGGTTTGTGTGAAGAAGCCTGGCTGGATATATACATTGATACTCTTGTACGTCAGCCTCTAGGGCAGATGTCTCCTGCTGCCTCTATTCCCCCAAAGAAGCAGCGTTTTCCCAAGTGCTGTCTAGTGTTTTACTAATAAACTAATTGACTGAACTTTGCTGTCTGGAGTCCTGAATTTTGTTTTGAGCTTTGGCCAACAGCATTCCTCTCAGAGGGAGACGTGATTTCGGAGCCAGGCAGCACAGCTCTTGTCAGTGCTGAAACATGCTCCTGTGTGCCCTGCTACCTCTGAACGCATTTTACCTTGCTTTTGCATGCACAATGCATCTTCATCTGTTCTGTGCAGGGTCAAACCCTCCATTAAAAAATATAAGTCAAATCAAGAGATTACAGAGCCAGATTTTAAAATACCTCAAAAATAGTTCAGGATCTCTACTGGTAAGAACTGGAGGCAGCTGTGTAATCCTGGAGGGCTGCTATTTTAAGGATAATTCCAAAAAGAGACACAGTATTGTGGCTGGTTATCAGGAGAGTGATATTTCTGGACTCTATTGGCTTGACACTGATAAAAGGAAAAGACAAGAAAAAGAGAAAGACAAGTTAAAAAAGCTGTTGCTATTTGCTGCTGTTCAGACTTCCTTGTACTCATGTTTTGTACCGGGTTATTTTAAATTTGTACCTTAAAAATATTTTGATTGACTATTTTTAACAAATGTAATTGGAATCCCATGTACAATAATTACTATCGATTTTCATGCCAAATGCAGAATATTCTTCAGGGGCAGGGGAGTGTATACACATATATGCACACGTCTGTCTCCTCTCCCTCCTCCGTAAGGAAGTGATTAGTCAATTGCTTTAGTGGAATKACTTGCTTGCTGAAAATTATACAGGTACATAACCCATATAGAACTAGATCCCTCATTCTAGATATTGTACACTGAAGAGACCRGAAATAATTTTATTTTTTGTTATAATTTTTAATTGATTTTTAGTCACTTTGTTGTAAAAATGCAAATATGGTTTTATAATTTGCTCATTCAGATCCCATTGTGTTATAAACTCACAGCCTTTTTCAGTGGCATGAAATAGTGAGGTGGTATATAAAATAAAGTCACCTAGTGCGGTTTGGTATGTATTGTACTTGATAATAAATTATGTACTAATCCACAACATTCCATCACAGAACATGCTTAGTATGTGTACATCTTTTCCCTTGTGAGGTAGTGAGCAARCAATCCTTTTTCACAAATATCTATGCCAAACTTTAAATAGTTAAGTAACTAAAGATAATTAGGAAGCGTAATAGATATTTTGTTTGTAAGCGTGGACATAAGCATTGGAACTGGTAAGTAAGCTTTGCAATCTTTGATGTGTTTGATATATTTACTCAGCTTTTCCCTATGACAGTTCTAAATAGCACTCCAAGCAGTTCATTAGCTGTGGCACCACAAGGAAGCTGTCACTGCTGTCCAAACTGCAATGCCAATGACAACTAGTCTGGCTGCAAAAAGATGACTAAAGATTTTGCTCTTATCTTCACAACTGTTTAGCATCGAGTTTTACTTTGTTGTCATGGACTTTCTCATTCAGTGTGCTGAGGTGGACAGACCATAGTAAATGCTGGGATGGGGTGCTCTCTGTATGTTGCTAATACACAGCCTTCCCTTTAAAAATACGGATTTACGCTCCTCATCACTCTTTCATTCTGTTACATTGAAGGGTCGCCAATACCTGTGGGCATTGATGTGCAGGTAGAAAGCATTGACAGCATATCTGAAGTTGACATGGTAAGTTGGTTAGTAGAACTGGAATAAAGAATTTCGGTCAAAATTCAGGCTCTCAGAAACATCCAGCTGGATGATATAGAATAATAGAGTTAAAGAAAGCAAACCCTTAAAGAGCACAACCTTGCCTTGAAGCACGCAAGTCATTCTCATTTAAACAAGTAAGCGTTATATGAGAGCACATGTTGAATTTCTCCCTGGGCAAGAGGAACAGATCAGAGTGGACAGTGCTCTGATTTGAAAGTGCCAACCATTCAGTAAGCCCCATGGGCTTCCACATGAGCTCTGAGTGCTCTGCACATTAGATGATGAGGCTTCATGTCCTTTGTTTCCTTTGCTTATGCAGATCTGAATATTCCCATAATTTCTGGCATGGGTGGAGCTGTGGTCATAACAAATGGAAATAGAAAAATCAGTTTCAAGAATGGTCCTATGAAGGACTCGCCCTCATCGCAATCAAGGACCTGTAGCACTGGAATGCAGGCTGTTCATTCCTCAGCCGAAATTGTCACCAATAATGCCACCCAGACATTAGTGCTGAGTTGCTCCATCCTAGAAGAGCAGGGCATGTTAACTTTGCAAAGAGATCTCACTTACAATATCTTTTCACAGTGAGTGTAGCTCTAGTCGTAGGTGTTGAGTGTGCAATGTGATCTGTCAGTATGAACCCCTACATTCCTTTGCAAACGTATCCAAATCATAAAATCATATTACAGGGTCATAAAATCGTATTACAGGGGAAGACCTAAGTATCTTCCCAGTATTCTTATCAGAAGTAATTGTTCTACTGCGATAAATGATGTCTGCCTAATAGTGCAAACATTATATAGGTGAGCACAGAGCAGTCAGGCTGTGCAGAAGCTCAGACTGGATTTGCAGCATCCTCTCGATCTCTTTTCACATGTATATTTGCAGTTGTGTTATTTCTCTAAATAGGGTGCTAAAATATTTGTAACAATCTTTCATATTAAAAAAATTGTAATTCTTGTAAAATTTGTTTACTCTTATGAAATTCATCATATTGTTTCTTTATGATGCATTTAATTCATAAACATACTAATCTAAAACCCCTGTGCAATATTTGTACAAAATGTACAGATTAATGGATTTTACGAATTGACCTAATGCTCATGAAGAACTCTAATCCCTTTGTAAAGGAACCACAGTCCATTCTGGGAAAAGCTTATGAAGATTCCAAAGGAAACCCCTTTCCATTTGCCTTTGGTTGGTTTTAAAGTTTCTTTTTCACTTCACTGATAGCCCAATCCAGCAGACCACTGAAATCTGTAAATGTTTTATCTAAGTATAAATGAAGTATGAACCTCAGGCTCAGACACCAGTGACAAGGCRAACAGCCAGTATCTCAGAGGTAGTTCCAATCTGTATTTAAACTCATTGAGTGGCATTTGATTCCTTTCATTGAGGATCCTCCAGATGATGTCCAGAGAAGAAATTGATCCTTTGCGCGAGTTGATTACTTTGTACTGTTTTCTAYTGTATGTGAATAAAACAAGCATTGTCTTCTTTTATTTTTAATTAAACAAAGGACTTCACGATGACTTTATATCTCAGACATTACTGGAAGGATGAAAGACTTTCATTTCGTAGTAACAAAAACAAAAGTATGACCTTTGATGGAAGACTGATAAAAAAGATCTGGGTACCTGATGTATTTTTCGTACACTCCAAAAGATCTTTCATCCACGATACAACTGTGGAAAATGTCATGCTCCGAGTATACCCCGATGGCAATGTACTCTTCAGTCTACGGTAAGAACAAGASCTTTTTATAAGAAAATACAAGACTGCAGTTGTGGATCAGTAGTCTGTACAGTGAGAAGTTACTGGAAATACTTGCAGTTAAGATTCTGATACTGGACTGGCATTAATCCCCTGGCATCCGATAATGGGAAGTGGTGACCAGTGTACCAGTGGGAAAATAAATTTAGGATTGATAACATTTTTCTATCATTCACATATTGCTTCCTGTCACAGGATAATGGCAGTTTTTTCCCCTGTTGTAAATAGCGCTGAAGTTTATCAAGGGTTAATTCATTGCCAGTGGTTTTAACAATATTGCAGTAGTTTTACTGTTGAGTACAGTAATGCCAAAAATTACTAGCAAAGAACAAATGTGTTTTTTTTTTTTCCCCTGAGTCTTTTAAAACTGTCTCAGCTATTTTCACCCTGGGATACTGCAAGCATGCCATTGATATTAATCAGGGCTCCAGATAGGCACGGAGAGCAGATTATTGGTGCTGATACCAGCAATGTTAGAGAGGCGTGTTGTATGACTAAAAGGAACTGGAAAGTGAAACTTCCAGGACTGGAACAGCAAGGTCATTAAATGACTCCCTTCTGTCTACACGTTATTGCTTTTCTTTAGGAAGTAGTTTTGGATGATGTGGCAGAAATAGTTTTAATGGAGGAATTTTCCTCCTAGGGTAAAAGCCCTGAGACCTGTGCATTGCAGAAATCACAGTTCTCCAGTTTATTACTAATTAGGCCTGTGCACAGAGGTGATATTTCATCTAATCTGTGATAATTCATCTAATCTAATCTAAGTTTGAAGATTTATGCAAGCACTTGAGATTTTGGCTATGTAATAATTGTTCCAACAAACAATGAATTTATCTACCCTCTCATGAAGACATGCAGAAACCCTCACAACAACAGCTGTACACCACTTTAAAATAGTATATGTTCAAGAATCACACTGACCAGTAAGAAAGAATGAGGTGAAGTATGCATTTTATTGCTATATTAATTTCCATGCTTCATGAGAGAGAGGGAGGGATCAGAGGAACTACACTACTATGCTAAGGCTTACAGCCGTGGCTTTCAATGTGAGGGGTATGACATACATTCAGCTGGGGGAAGGAAGAGTGGCAAAGAGACATAAGATGGGCAAACACATTCTGTCAGCTTGCTGGAGGGGTAAAGTGTCATTAAGATTAACAGTAAGAAATTGTGCACAAATAGTTACAAACCAAAGGCAGCATGGGATGATGGAAAGGACAGAAATGGAGAGGAAGGAAGAAGTAAGAGAGGAGGGAAGGAAAAGAGGGAAGTAGGGCTGAGGGACAGACACRGTGTGAATCAATTTGCTATGTTTGCTCATTGCTTGGAATCCCCTCTGTGATGGGAGCCCTTGCCCTGTGTCCTGCATCACATTTGCAAGCTGGTGCTCTACTTTTCTTCCTTGCCCTCGTCCTCTCTGCTCCCGCAGTTACCTTTCCCTAACCCTGCATTACCAGATGGTGTGTACTGGGTGACTCCTCCTTGCACGGACAGGTGAGCTTGCAGCCAGCCTCACCTTCCTGTGCCAGTGAATAGCAAAGCCCCAGAGTTCCTGCCAAACCTGTGGATTTCTTCCTGGACATAAGCAGGAAGGGCAGGTGCCCTGTCCTCTTCCTTTCCTTCTTTATCAGTTCTTATCAAACTGAGAGGCGGGGAAAGGGGTGACCTAAAGGCTGGTGAACCAAGGGTTCAAAATTATTAAGGTGAAACAGTGTGTTTCTAGCCTGAGTGGTGTTAATGTGTATGTTCCTAAAGAATCAGATGCTCATTAAAACATTGTATTGCCAGTTTTACATGCAGTGGGTAGATTATATTCCAAATAGTTATATGCAAGAAATCTGCATATTCCACAGTTTTTCATTGCCTAGCATCCAGGATTTTATTGAAGCAAAGCAGAACAAAAAACCAGATTTGTTGCTAAAACAGTCTTTCTTTTTTTTTTCAATCAACTTTTTCTTGTTGTTCCCCTGATCCTTTAGTCAATASCTAAATGACAGAAACAACATCCATAGTTGGAAGTCTTATGCATGATTTTAAAGATGTACCACTCTTACAATCGTACACTTGTAAAAATTCAGCTACAGTGTGATTACCGTTCGCAAGTTTTCAAAGATCACTTATATACCCAGTATATCCCTTATCACTTAAATCCCTGTAGGATTCAGTTTGGGGAAAACTGAAAAATCAGACTAAAACATCAAATGACATGCAAGCTGTGACAAGAAAGGGAAATTTGGCAATATTTACCATATTTAAATTGCTGCCTCTAGCCTTTTTTTTGTTTATTGGTTAAAATGTCAAGGCACATTTATTTTCTAAACGTTTGTGAGAAAGCACGTGGAATGCAAAATAATGTCTTTGCCTAGATTTCCTTAAGCTTTTTAGAGTATAAGGCATTTCCATGGTGTTGAAGAGGAGAGTAGGCTTCCAGAAATTGCAGCTTATCTTTTTATGCAATTAAATATTATAACCATTCTAGCCTTGAAAATAGCAATTGGAATAATATTTGCTCTAATCTGTAATATTACCTACTTCAGTCTATGAGAAATCCAGTCAAGAAATGTGAACTCTCCTTGTTAATCTTCATAAGTGTAACCCTTCAAAGCAAAATGTGTGAAAGGCTAATAAAGGATCAGGCCAGTAAAGGGTTTAAAAATTGAAGGTAATGTACTTAATRAGAAAGACTATTTATGTTTAAAAAATATGGTTCTCCCACTGATTTAGTTTTATCTCACTATCTTGAAGCAATTTTAGAAGCATCTAAAAAAAAGTAGCAAAACTCGATCATTAGGATTCTAAACAGCCGACTGGTTGGGGGTCTCACAAAGATGTCTGCACAACCATAAGAAAATATGAAATTTTTCACTTAATTTCTGTTTTTCTGTTCCTTTCTGCAGAATAACAGTTTCTGCTATGTGTTTCATGGATTTCAGTAGGTTTCCTCTGGACACTCAGAACTGTTCTTTAGAACTGGAAAGCTGTAAGTTTAATTTGTACCTGCTCTTCACATGTGCATTCTTACCAGCACTCCATCTTGTTCATAGTATCTTATTCACTTATTTTGATGTGACCTGCACCCTTCAACCTGTATGTATTTAACTGTGGCCAGTTTGGGATCTTTCCAGAGCTCAGTGAGCTTTGGGAAGACAGAAAAACCATGATGCACCCCTGCTTTGTTTCGACTGGGTCGAAGGCCAAGGCCTAAATCTAAAAATGTTTCGTCTGTCAAAAATCATGTTTTTTTCTGAGAAAAAAGTGCAAGTTAAAAGTAAAATCAACTGTCAATATTTGACCWCATGGAAAAATGAAGATGAGTGCTTGAGTTGCTGTGAAATGTCTGCTTTGTCACCCCCGACTCACTTGTCTGTAGTAAGCTGTAGAGCTGGACAACAAAAGGTAAYTCTGTTTTGCAGAGCCTTTTGATATCTCAAAATTTATTCTTGTTTGGACTATGAGTAAAACTGGGATGCTGGTTTGTTGTTTAGTCTTGGAAAAGACTACATATTCCCAGTGTTCGGGCAGTCTGCTCAGTGTGGCAGCTCCAAAGCTCCGATCCTACGTGCCTTGTGACCCTGAGCATGCCCATGTCCCCCATCTGTCAGGTAAGCTGCTGGCAGGGCACGGGACTGAGCTCCACTTAGAACAAGATGGAATATGGTCTTTGCCATTTTTTCCGTGTCAATTAACTGGCAAATTGATGTGAAAAAAATGTTTCTTTGGGGTTTTCCCAAATTGTTTGAGTGGTTTCCTATCCCTAAGAAAAGAAAACAGAAGCATTATTCCAGCAGAAGAGGTGATTTAGTTTTTACTTTCTCATAGATGCATACAATGAAGATGATCTGATGTTATACTGGAAATATGGAAACAAGTCCCTAAGCACAGATGAGCACATCTCCCTCTCCCAGTTTTTCATCGAAGAATTCAGTGCTTCCAGTGGACTAGCTTTTTACAGCAGTACTGGTATAGTAAGCCCCTGTCATTAAAAGAGAGAAGCACAGGACACAATCATGCAGAATGACTTTCACATTTAAATTTGTTGCTAATGAATGACTGTTACTGCTGAGAGATCTCAGTTAAAATGAGATCTGTCAATCACACTGGTCTGTCGGCCTAGGTCCTCGGTTCTCTTTACATTACCAGTGTAACACTTTCCTGATATGAGAAGAGGCCATAATGATACTTGTAACTTAACATCTGACAAAAAGAACCTGAAAAAAATGCACAACAACCAAATGTATGCTGTTGTAAGCTCTTGCAAAATTGTGGTGCTTCTCTGAAAACCACTGGAGTATTGGGTTTACAGGAATCTTTGGGTCCTGGTTACATAGAAAAGCTTGAAAATGCAAACCCTAAAGGGTCAAGTACTAGAAGCAAACAAGAGGAACCCCAATGTGTTTTATTGTCTAAATTCTCCTCATTTTTGGAGCTGTAGAAAGTCAGTAAAAGTCTACTCACTATAAGATTTCTGCATGAGAGCATTTATAACCTATTGAGGTCTAATTCATGGTTTGTTTAATGTTCCATGTTTATACATAAAGTTGCAGAAAAAAATCCCTTTATGTCAGTGCTATATTGTTTAAATACAGATATCTGCCCCAGACAAGTTTTTATTTCTCCCTATAGATCTTGAATTATACTTTCTGGCAAACTGCACAAGGCTTTAGGAGTTTATTATAGTCTTGATTTCATGCAAGGTGGGTTTTATTTTCTTTGTATTTGTACATGCAATTATAAATTTTGAAATACTTCTCTATGTAAGTAGTCTAACCATACATTTTTAACCAGATAAAACAGCATGCTTGCTACAGTACTTTCTGGTCTGAGTCAATTCATTTCTGTGTGGATATGCCCTTTATATCAAGGCAGATTAATAAAATAGAAATTATTCCATATAATATGATGAAATGCATAACACTTTGGAAAAWAGCCTTTAAGACATACAGGAAAGCTGCAAATAGATTTATTTACTGTATTTTATTTACAGGATAGGTTCTTTTTGCATTTAAAATAGAGCCATTCAATTTTGCGGTGGCTGATACTGCATGCAGAAATTCCAGTTTAAATTATGACGCAGCCTAAGCTTGATCAGATTCTTCATCCTTATCTCTTGCTCGTGTATGAGCTAAGAACAAAGCTCCAGCTTTCAGGAGCCACTGTCATATGAGAAGAGGGCGAGTGATACCTTACTATCATAACTGTGCCTTGCTGAGAGCTACGTCAAATTTGTCCTTGTTACAAGAAGGAGACTGGGTTGTTTTCCACCAAACTGCTATCACTGTGTGTTGAAATTGGGCTCTGGGAACTCAGCTGGCTTTTTTCTGCTTTGCTATTCTCATCAAAAAATACTTATGCAAGCAAATACGGCCTTGTACACAGCAGTGCAACCTCATACCACCCCTGTACCCAGGCCTTTGCAGCACCTTCACAGCACCTTTGACTTTGCAAAGTGTAACTGCTTAACACTTACATGCAGATGATTTGGTGATGAGCTTACTCAGCAGAGTAAAGGTGAAAGGAAAGACTTTTTTTTAAGTCGCAGGGACCACTGGGAAGTACCTGAATAATGTGTGTACTGTATCTGTTACTTAGAACACTGCTCTTTGTAGACATACACTTTTCTTTGGCTTTGAGGTTTTGTTTCAGTCCTGAGGTTCCACTTTCTCTTGTTCTTTTATTTTGCTTCTTGTTGGAAGAAAATGGTTACACACAGACCCCGCCCCCCGAAATAAGTAATAGTGGGGAACAATCAGCACAACTCTAATGGGAGCCATCTCCTGCTGAAAAGTCTCTGACAAAAAATAGACAAAAATCCTRCTGACAAAGCAGCCTTATGCATTTTAAGTTCTGCACATCCTTTCCTGTGAATCTCAGTGAACTACACATGCATAGCATTTAGGGTTTTAGAGTTCCCTGGCCTCCAAAGGAGCAACAATTTCAATCCATTCTTGAGGCAATGATTTTTAAAACCAAAAACCTTCTCCACAACTGAAAACACACAGAGCATGTTTAATATTAGATGGGCTTATTGTTGAGATATTCTTTTTTATAAAGTCGCTCTTTGTGATGGCGTGACTGCTCCAACCCGGGCTCGTTGATGGCTCTAGTTGTACTGGACAGGCAGATGCTGCGCAGCCAGCCACTTCCATCGTCTCTTCACCTCACTATAACCTGATTTCTCTCCCATGGCAGGGGGTGTAGCACACGCCTTGCTGCACAGACAGAGCATGCCCCAAAATTCACTAGATGGCACCCTTTCCTCTAAAGTCAACGCCGGGCAGGCAAACCGGTCTGACCGTAGGAAAAGAAGTGCTGCTTGTTGCTGGGTATTTGTAGCATGAGAGACGGCAGGCTGCTTTTTTTGGGGAGGCAGAGTGTTGGCTTCACTGTCCTCGCTGGTCTGGACAATTGCATACTGTCTGTGTTCTCCCGGCAGCTTCACTTTATTTTTTTTCAATTTCCTAACCTCAGTTATAATATAGTATTTTATTTATGCAGWCGTGATGCTTCACTCCCAAGGCAGCAGTATTTTAATGAGGTATGATGGACAGTTTGTAAAGCACTATATAAAACCAAGGTGGTGGCAATAATTCTTAGGCATTTACTATTCCTGATGTGGATACACCATTCCTACTGGAAGGAGGGGGCCAGTGAACAGAGCTCACAAATAACACGGCTCTCTTCTCCCCCAACCTGTTTCTCTCTCCTTTTCTCAATAGGTTGGTACAATCGACTTTTTATAAACTTTGCACTCCGGAGACATATTTTCTTTTTTGTGCTACAATCCTATTTCCCAGCCATGCTGATGGTGATGCTGTCTTGGGTTTCATTCTGGATTGACAGAAGAGCCGTTCCTGCCAGGGTATCACTAGGTAAACCTTCAATGTATATTCTTTTGGGAAGTATAGAATGGATAGAGGAGAGGTTTTGAAGTTACCTTAGCTTCCTATTTACACAGGACATGAGCAAGTGTATCAGGTAATTGCCTGAAAAACACTTATTGGCACTGTTGTCACTACCACAAATTCCTTTAGCCAACCTCTACATTTGGAAATGGGATGTTTGTTCAGACTGGCTTTGCTATATTAGAAAACAGCTCACACACCACAGAAGGAAAAAGGGATGATTCTGCAGATTTCCCTATGTAGAATTTTACTTAATTCCTTTTTTTTTTTCTTTTTTTTTTTTTTTCAAAGACTGAGTTGGTTTTTTCCTCCCCTCTTCTCAGCAAAGTAACAGGGAGTAACAGGTAGTCAGATCCCTCCCCAAATGCATGGTTCATGAGAGATACTTAACAGGCATAGCACAATCTATCTAAAAGCTTTGCAGCTCTGCTTTCTCTCTAGAAACATTGGATATCTTCCTACTAACTTGGAACCASTTCCCTGACTTGTCCTGTGTAGCAAAGCCTTTCTTTGTAAGGCACCTTGAAAGTGTTTGCTTTGGTGCCTTAACTGTGCAAGGCACACAGGCTTCTTGTGGAAGCCGAAGAGTAAGTTGGGCATCTTTGCTCTCACAGTTTTAGTTCTGAACACCACAGTTCAGGAGAAAAAGACTAATTACAGTGGTTTTTTAAATAACATTATTGGTTTTTTGAGTGATGAATCAGCTGATACCACTTCAAGACTGCCTTTGTTGGGAATTAAATGCTGATGGCCTTGGAATGAGTACATTTTTTCAAAGATTAGCATCTCTGTGAATATCTAATGGAAATTTGTTAAGATATCTAATGTAACYATAATGCATCTGAGTCCTGCAACTGTCAGTTTAAGAATTAGTAAAGAAGCTCCTGTTCTTTCGTCTCACTGATGCTAGGCCYGGAAGCCAACTGTACATTGCCATATTTCTTAGACAAGTGAAAATTTGAGGATCTTTTTTTAAGAAACAAACTTGCACGTACTGAGGGAGSCCTCATTTTTTGTCTACAGCTATATCAATCTCGAAAAAATAGGACTATAGCTACCTCAGATCCCTTTCTATTGGCACAGTCTAAAGCTATTAATACATGAGATGATATAAATCTATTTGTTAGTCTAAAAACAAATTATGGTACCTCCTACCTACTTTTATTGATGCATCTACCAATTCCTTTTATTTATAAGAAATTTAACTTCATCTTTAAAAATAAAATTTTAATTCTCAGTAGGTCATTTGTAATGTTGTCAAGATGGTTTTGCTGATCGTGTTCTTTAATTTATATATGGATTTCTGCAGAAGGTTATGCATCAGGAGTTCAATGAATAACGCACATTTTATTAGCATAAGCATACATAATTTATAGGCRATGTTAACAACAAAGTTTAAAAAGCTTAGCCCCCTAGCCTAGAGTATACATATTTGAAATAAATTGATTTCCTCTTATATGGTATATTTCAAACTCCATCCTTCAACCTAAGGAACTTGCAGAGAGGGAGAGGGAAAACTCTTGTATCTTCCAGTGGACTTGAACTAGCATAAAACTGGAGAAAGGCTATACTGAGACCCAGCTGAAAGGCCATGCTATCAGCCAGTGCTGTCTCACAGGTGTTATTGAGATGTCTTCACTTCCAGTGTTACATTCATTTCTTTAAAAGCAGGGCCTGGGCTGGGTGTTGGTGGGTTTTTTTTCTGAGCTAGAGCAAAACAAAATGAGATTAATAGCTGCACATAAGAGGAAAAATTGAGAAGAKGAGGGTGAAATTCTGGACACACTGAAGTAAACAAAAAATATTTCTTAGTTTCAATGGATACAGCATTTTTATGCTAGAGTGTTTTTAGAGAGCCATTTTCATGCTAGAGTGTTTTTAGGAGTTATGACAGAGACATACAAGCTGATAGATGTTCTCAAAAAGTACAATTTGAGATGGGGTAGGGAGGGAAATTGGTGATTCTTTAGTGATTCTYCAGGACAAGAAATTGCGTAGCAGAGACCCTGGCTTCCCTGGGAAGTGAGGAAAGACCACAAACCTGCTTTCACTTCTCTATAGCAGTGCCTAAAGCTGTCACAGAAATGTGTTCCTTATGCTGCTGAATCACCAGTGTTGTGTACCTGCTGTTCGAACCTGGTGTGCCGCAGCTCTAACTGCATGCACTGAGCAGAGAGATGATTTACTGGTTTGAGTATTGTATGTGATAGGTCCTTCATGGTTCACTCCACTTTTCAGAGCCTGTGCAATGAAGTTAAAGGCAGTGTCAATCATATGCCCTCACAAAGCTGTGCTGTCCAAGCAATAGTGATGAGCTACACAGAACCAGCCGGCCAGTATTATGATAACCTCCCCTTTTTCTTTGGCAGGTATAACTACAGTGCTGACAATGTCAACCATCATGACAGGAGTAAGTGCCTCAATGCCTCAAGTGTCTTACATAAAGGCTGTGGATGTGTATTTATGGATCAGCTTCCTTTTTGTCTTCCTGTCTGTCATCGAATATGCAGCAGTGAACTATCTCACCACAATTGAAGAGAGAAAGCAACTCAAAAAAAGGGGCAAGGTACAATCCTCTGTGTTTTGTTGCCTTCAGAAAGCATCAGAGAAGCCACAGAGTAATCCTGATACACCACTGTGATAACAGTACAATAACCACCTCTGTRACTCCAGTCTGTATCTCACTTTTCTTTACATGGCTGAAGGGAGGAAATGTATCGTCCTCTCTGAGATCTTGAGAAGGTCTGTGCTTTCTCTCCCTTTCTTTTCTTGCGGCAGAGGTTAGGGAGTACCTTCATTCTGTTCTCAAATACCTATTAATCAAGGTATTTTTCCTCTCTGAAATATACCCCAGAATGCACTCATGTAATATTCCCTCCTGTTCCCTGTGAAGCAAAGTCTATTTCTCCTTCTCCTGCTTTGCCATTTTCAGTTAGGAAGATGGGTTTAATGATGCCTTTTTGTCCCAAGACCGGACAAATGACAAGGTCATTTTTAGAAAAGTGTGCCTGAAGCAGAAACGTTCACAACATTTGGTCACTATGAAGCACTCACTTAAAACATTTCCTTCAAGACTATCCCCCACCATGTAAGCTCATTTGTTGGAATATCACAAAGGGAAAAACACAAAAAGGGTGCATATGTTGCTCACGTGATTTGATAATCCCATCAAAAAACTACTCATGGAAATGTTTGAAGTCACTTCCCACAATTCCAGCAACGCAGACCTGCAGGAGAGGCAGAGTTTGATTTTTCTATTTCAGAAGCTGGGGCACATATTGCCAGCCAGAAGCTGGCAATATTCAGTCAGACAAGTGTGTTTTACCGCATGTATCCCCTTCCTCGCTCATGTCCTGCCCAAGGGGGCAAGCCCCACAGATAGCAATACTATGAGGTAGCCCTTTTCTCCATATGCTCTCCACAGAGGGAACACTGAAGAGAAATCTTTCTTTATTTTGTTTTATTTATTTATAATTTACTAAAATGGTTCCTGCTAGACGCAGAATAACTGTTCTTTGTTGCCAGGCTTCAGGAATGTATAGTATTGACGCAGTGCAAGCAATGGCTTTCGATGGCTGCTTTCACGACACGGATGTGGACATGGACCTGACTGCTTTCTCAGACTGCTGTGAAAAGAACGAGACTCCRGCACGTGCAGCCAGCGTCTCCAATGTGGACACAACTCGCATAAAGAGGAAGAGATCTCTGAAGAGAAACGTGGGCAGGATTATTTTACAGAACAATCACGTTATTGATACATATTCCAGGATTATATTTCCCAGTGTGTATATTATGTTCAACCTGTTTTACTGGGGTTTGTACATATGAACAAAAATCGTTATAAGCTAGACATTATTTTGCATATGAGGGTAGCATCGTGCTTTAAAAATAATACAACAGCAGTAGAGGAAAGGGTTAAAAGTTTCCGAAACTGACTTATGCGTCATACCAAGGCTGGTTTGGTTAGCAGCAAAACTGTTAATGAAAAACTCTCATGAGTCTGRTTTCTTTTTCAATTGGACTGTGCAATACTTCATCGGGGCAAAATCTAATGCACATGCTACTACTGCAGTAGCATAGAAGCAGTGTGCTTTCTAAGGGAGGCCTTTGTCACCCACCTAAACAGGCAGCAGCTCCCACCTGAGATATTATCCTGTCTCTATCTACACTCTAACCATTCCTCTTTAATCAGCCTGTTTGTTCTTCACTTGCAGCCCATTTTAGTAGGCAATCGGCACCAATCGTCTTCAAATAGCTCCTATCCTTATTTCACTTGCTGCATTTTGGTTTTTGCKAGGCAACCTGTATGCACCTCAGGAGCCTTTGTCCTCGGATGGTAACTAGGGACTTAGCAGTGGAGTAGGGACCAGCAGGAAGCAAAGCTGATGGGGGTTTGCACATTGTGCATTACCAACACCTCAAGAAAAACCCTCACCCCKTCAGCTGTCCCTGACTTTCCACAGGACCACTGGGAAGGGCCTCTATTTTGGAGAAATCTTGATTGCTAGTCCCTGAGGCAGTAGAGGAACAACGTCCCAGACCGGACGCACTCAGTGTCTTACAGCCACCTCCCAGGTGCATGACTAGCGTCACCTGCACAAGCTATGCCCCTCATGTGACACCCACACACCTGTGCCTCCTGTAGACCTGCTGAAATCACCTGCTTTCTGCAGAACCGTTCCTTTCAGAAACCATAGGCTTTGAGGCACAGGTTTTAGAAAACTTTGTCAAGAAAACAAACCAACCATGTCTTCAGCAGAATCTGGTTCTTCTGCTTTATGATACATACATGAGCGTGGGGTTTTGCCCCCCTCCCTCTCCCTTTGGCTTTTGAGATTGAATGTTACAGTGAGGAGAAGTTACATATGCCTGCCTGCAGCACTGATCCCCAGCACAGTTCAAGGTACCACACTGAGACACACAGGAAATAAAAGGAAGCAGCTGGGCCAAAACAGAGCCRTATACAGGAATCCTGACGGTCCCAGATGAATCCTGCATGGAAATATCCTTAGGTTCATGCTAAGGAGGTTGAATTGTGTTCAGGGACACATACAAAARGTTTTCATAGCTCCAGAAAAGAATCAAGATTATTTTTGTGACTTTCCCAAATAAGGAGCATTTCCCACTTAAATTTCTTGGGTTTGTCTGTCATTTAATAAAGTGAGTTTGTATTTACAAAGTCAGTTCAAAATGATAATTTGTGGTGGCAAAAAATGTCACAAGGTAAATGCTCGGTCACTGCTTGGTCAAGATTAGGAAATGGGAATAAATTTGGAAGCCTGAACCGCTCTCTGGTTTATTTGATTTTCTTGCTCCAATATTGTTTGCTCATAGCACGGTGATGTCTTTTACTCTTTCAAAAAGCTGCATTTGTCAAGCTCACAATTACAGAGCTGGAGAAGCTGGTGACACACTGCATGCCGGGTGATTGAAATCTGATGGAGTGAGTGGGTACTTTGGCAGCCAGTTCGCTGCCAAACAAATGATCAGAGCTAAGACGGCTTTGATACTCTTCCAGGAAATCCTGTCACAGAAAGCAGAACCGTACAGGAATGACAATGCTGGGAACGTAAAGCCAAAGGACACGCAGGCTTTGGCAACAGCAACAGCACACTAGACCTCAAGCTGAGCAAATGTCTAATACAGATACATAAAAAAAATACGATGACATCCTTGTTACTGCACTGCCATTACGGCGGCATCCTGCACAGATGTTCCAGATTGCTTGAGAAGATCCCATCTAATTGCTCCAGATGCGTGTRTCCTAAACTTTTCACATGAACTAACATAACACCATTGTTTTAACATAATTTTTTTTTATCTGCCTTACAGGTAGAGGCATTTGTCCTTTAGCCAGCAGTGACTCCTCAGCCTCCAACAGAAAAAATACCCATGTGCTTCTCGACCCAAACCAGTCCCCTCTTCTAAATTTCTTGCAGGATCTGCAGCAGCAAAAGCCCTGCAGCACAGCATTACCCAAGCCCCGTGTAGGCTGTCCAGCAAACAGGCCCACACATGGAGGTGTGGAGGAAAAGAGATTCCTGCCTGCATTTACCTTCCGAGCACATCCTATACCTGTGCCCGAAAGCTGCACAGCTTGCTTTGATGGAAGAAACCGTTACTTTGCAACTGTGAATGTAACCATTGGCAACGCGTTCTCCCTACCCAGAGTACTACATAGCAAGTTTTACTATGATAATGAAGAAAATTGCACGTTACGATGATGAAACTTAACAGCATACTTTTATGGCCAAGCTTACAATTTCTATCTCCTCAATGCAGTGACAGGGATGATATCAGGATCAATTATACTTCAAAAAACTATTGCTTGTATAAATAGTAAAAAATAACAAACGCATTTAAATAACATTATTTCTTGTTCAGAGGGCGTTCGAGGGCTGACTAAAACTCGCATGACCCTCTTCTGAAGCGTGTGTTATCTTCCAGAAGGGGATGGTGATAACTCTTAGTCAATTTGTCTAGACAGACCAGCATGGAAGTCCTTAAAAAAAGTATTCGCAAGTATTTCTCATTCCTGTTATTTGTGGCTGGTTTTGCAGCCGGTCAAATGTACAGGTTTTACGTCCCACAGCATTTACTAAAAGTTAAAACGTCACAGCCATTATGTAAACACATACTTGTTTGAGTATTCATCCTAGTGGTATTCAAGCAGTTATGCTGAGAGTACTTTGTGGATTTTTGGAACAGAAATAAGAGCTTATAATGGTTTCTGTGACCAACTGAGGTGCAGGACGTGACCTCCCTATTTTTAGCATCTGCTGTTACACCCATCTGTCTTAAGAAAACATCCTGTAAGTGTTAATGTAGGTGATGCAAACTTTTAAGTCTGGAGAACTACTTCATTCTTCAAAGCTTTATAAATCTCATCCAAGTAAGCAGAATTTCATGCCAGTGACCTGTTTTTCAGAGAGCTACAAAAATGTACGCCTTTGAATATACCAACTATCGGTGAGTGTTTACACTAAAATATTCACAATTTAATAAATTTTGCAAAGTGTCCTGAACGTTGAGTGACATCATGATGAACTAAGAATGAGTCAGAAAGTAGAGAATGTCTTCTTTTTCTTTGAAAGTCACAGCCCAATGAAAGAAAAATGCTTTATAGAGAAAGATAAATTTTACTAATTTGTACACATTTGTACAATCAGGATAACCTTAGGTTCACCCCTGGCAAAATCTCTCTCCTGGTAACCCATCCACACGCTGATTAATCCGTACTTCATGATCAAGTGGCCACAATGTCTTGGTCAGCTGGCGACCAAAGCGGTCTGGGTGGTGAAGGAACAATGACTGAACAGGATGAGCAGTATTTGCACCTTCTCTCCTCCACCCCCTTTTCCTGTGTATTATATTTTGCCAGTTTCTCTCTCTGTTCAGCATGTAGGAGTTTGCTGGATGCAGTCATGAATGCAGAACCCACTGGAATCAYGTAACGTTTGTTCCAAAAGATCCAGTTAGTGCCAGGGAAGCAGGAATTATTACTGTGTGAATAGCAACCACACTGCAAGGAACAGGACTGCAAAACCATYTTCTATAAAGGGAGGGATTTGAACTGGTATTTTAGATGTGAAAGGCTCTATTATTTCCCTCCACAAGTTGGTGGTAGAACAGAGTCCCCTCTCTTATCTGTCATTGGAAGGTTCTTCTGGTAACAAACTTATGCCCAGTATAACTTTCTACTTACATTAGCCACGCACTGTAAGGCTGCTGAGGTTTCCAAAATTCACCTTTTGCTGGCAGTTCTGCTTTGTATGCTTCAAGCTATCAGTACACAAGAACAAAACTTTAGCAAAACCTACCTAACAATTTTTTGATGTCTTTCAGCCAATGTAAATTAAACCATTAATAGGTATCTTTAATACAGGTAACTAAAATTATTTCTAGAAGTTTTTATGTGCTCAGTGAGGATTCTAGAGATTTCTTTGAGGGAGCCTCAGAGGGGCTCTGGGACGAGATTTTGGTCTGGGAAAAAACAATGCAACTAAAGCCCAGGCACTTTTSTGTGTATTAAGTAAAATTTTATACAAATAACTACAGGGTTTTATGTTGTATCTCCTAATTTAATCTATTTCCTATTGGTTTCCAAAAACGGGTATTTTTCTCTCTCGCAAATACACMCTAAATAACTTGCGTAGGTGAAGAAGAAACATGGCTTGCACGGATTATGCTTCCAAGTGGCGATTGCTTTAAAACTTTCTAGTTTGGGAGTAAAAAGAAAAGGTTGATGTTACATTTTACATCCTCTCCACTAAGCAAGGTTAAATGGCATGAAAACACCGGCCAACGTTACTGGCTGATACCAGTGAGMGTTATTCCTGCTCGACACTTTATTAGATGCCTCTCCATCCTCAGCAAGCCTTGGTAGAACGTTCACCGTAGCAAAGCGTGTTCCCCCACGGGCAGGGCCACCAGCAGTCGCCGCCTGCCACGGGCCGGAGGCAGGAGCACGGGACCCACTCCACAGCCGAGGCCTGCGCAGCCCGTAGGGCCCGGGCCGGGCCGGGCCGGGGGAGAGCGAGGGCGCCGCGGCCCAGGGCACGCCGCCTCTCCCCTTGCCTGGGGGCTCCTTCTGGCGCCCTCGCTGCCCCCGGTCGGCTTGGTGTCCGCTCTCCGGCACCCCCGGGCGCTGGGAAACAGGCCCGAGCCGTGCGAGGGCAGCCKCGCTCCCGGCTCCCTCGGGACAAGCCTCAGACCCTCCGCCGACCGCGACGCGGCCAGGTGAACGGGGCGGCTCCTACCGGCGCCCGGAAACGTCGCCTCCCGTGACACCCAACGCGTCAGCGACAGCCTCCCGCTTCCTCCCCACACCTCCAGCGGGCCGCCCGCCTCACCCCATCCGGCCCGGCCCGGCCCCCCGGGGGCGCCCGCACCACTCCCCGCCCCGCTCCGCCGCCATTTCCTCCCGGCCGCCGGCCGCCTCCCTCGGCCCCGCCCCGCCCCGCCCCGCCCGCTGCGGCCCGCGCGCCCGGGTGAGTGCGCGCGCGGGGAGCCGAGGCACGGGGTGCGTGTGGGGGAAGAGGGGCCGTTAGCGGGGGAGAGAGGGCTGATGGCGGCGGGAGGAACGGGCCAACCGCCGCCCCGCCGGGCTCCGCGCCCCTCTGGGGTTGCAGGGAAAGGCGTCCGTGGGTGCGGGGCGCGTTGTGGCAGCGCCGGGCCTGGCGGCCTCGTGGCTGGCCCTCCGGGGCTCCGAGGGACGGAGAGCGGCTGGGGCACCGTCCCCCTGCCCCAGGGCTCGTTAAATGCGGAGCACGCCCCTCGTGGCAGCCCGGCCGCGCCGGTGAGGCTGGCTGGGGGTGAGGAGCAATGGCTGCTACCGGCTGCGGGCAGAGAGGCACAAGTTTCTGCGTTTTTCCCCTCTGGAAAAAGTTTAATACTAGCCCGGTGTGGCAGTGCGGTGAGGGGCAGCGGTGGGGGCTGTGTGGCCTCAGCATCGCTTGGCCATTTTTCTTCCCCATCGTTTCTGAGGGAGTTAGTCCCCCTGCASTGCTGGGTCATTTGAGAGGCCTGAACTCATAAACAGGTACATCTGGTGTGCGAGCTGAAAAATACTGATATAAAATAACTTTCTGTCTGAAGCAGGAACAGGTCCATTCTGTTGCTGTGTTTTTTTCTCTAGCCCTGCGGGGGAGGACTTGGGGGTRCTGGTGGATGAAAAATTGGACATGAGCTGGCAATATGTGCTTGCTGCCCAGAAGGCCAACCGTACCCTGGGCTGCATCAAAAGCAGCGTGGCCAGCAGGTCGAGGGAGGTGATTCTGCCCCTCTACTCTGCTCTGGTGAGRCCCCACCTGCAGTACTGCGTCCTGCTCTGGAGCCCTCAGCACAGGAAAGACATGGACCTGTTGGAGCGGGTCCAGAGCAGGGCCACAAACATGATCAGGGGGGTGGAAYGCCTCTCCTATGGAGAAAGGCTGAGAGAGTTGGGGTTATTCAGCCWGGAGAAGAGAAGGCTTCGGGGAGACCTTATTGYGGCCTTCTAGTACTTAAAGGGGGCTCATAAGAAAGACATAGAGAGACTTTTTACCAGGGCCTGTAGTGACAAGACAAGGGGCAGTGGTTTTAAACTGAACGAGGGTAGATTTAGATTAGATACAAGGAAGACATTTTTTCTGGTGAGGGTGGTGASACACTGGAAGAGGTTTCATTGGGAAGTCATGGATGCCCCATCATTGGAAGTGTTCAAGGTCAGGTTGGCTGRGTCTTTGAGCAACCTGGTCTAGTGGAAGGTGTCCCTGCCCATGGCAGGGGGTTGGAACTAGATGATCTTTAAAGGTCCCTTCCAACCCAAACCATTCTGTGGTTCTACAGTTGTAATAGGTAACAAAACACTGCAGAACAGCACATTGTGTAAATGAAGCCACATCCTGTGAATAGTACACATGTGAATTTAACTTTGTTAAATACAAYGTGAGTGAGCTAAGAGGTTGATATGATGGATTTAGGTCTGGGATTCAAAACTGGCAATTCAGGCTTGGTTGCATTTGTGTTGCTGGCATTTGGGGAAATCACTTGTAGATCTCGGTGCCGACAGCATCTTCAGATGTTGATAGCAGTTGGGGACTAATTTTCAGTCTTTTTTTTAAGCATTCACTTGCCTCATAGAGAACTGTAGCTTGCTGCAGCTGGGAATGTCCATCCTCTCAGGAAGGTGGTGATCTGGACTCCCTCCTGCAGGATTAAGGTGACTGTAGGTTACAGTTGAGGTACACGCTGTTACAGGAACTACTGGTGAAACACTGCCCAGGAATTAGTGGAGCAGCGAGGGTGTCCTGCATACTGCTGCACAGGAGAACTTAGTACTGTGTGCAGGTACCAGAGTTTTAAGTTTCATAAGGCATCTGTGTAAGTAAAAGCATCTTAATAAATGAGAGCATTTACTTTTGGGAGTAAAGCTGTCATTTTTACTTAGAAATGAAAGCATCAGCACGCTCTAACTCCTCATGCGTTGGCTTCGCAAACTTGCTGAGACATGCCCAGAGTCAGTTTGAGTTGGCCAGCCCAGACCTAGCAGGCAAGCTGCGGTGCTACAGGGCTTGGTGCTGGCTCAGTGTCAGGATACTTAACTCAGCTTCTCRGGCAGGCTTTTACTGCTGCCTGGTGCTCGGGGCTACTCTGGGGGATGAAATGCTGGTGCAGACTTAAAGTTAGTGCAAGTGCATCTGCACATACTATGGTGTTACACCTACCGTTACTTGACTTCTGCCTTAACTTTCCTGAGAACTTGGCAGATAAACCCTTTGTGAATTAACTTTTTTATTTTTACATAATGGTATAAGAACATATTATCTACCTGGAAAAACAACTTTAAAATTAAATRTCTGCACTTTGATGAAAGAATTCTTTTTATTCTACATAAACCACAAAGTTTGAGAGCTCTGCAGAGATGGAAGCAGAACCTAATAATTTTAGGTTTTGGTGTAAGTGCATTGCATCAACAGAAAGGCCTGTCAATGTTTCCTCTCTTCTGTAAACTTAGTTTTGCTAAACCTGGCCATTCAAGATAACAGTAGGGAGACCCTGACAGAGGCTGAGATGTGGGCCGCTGCCACTGTGTGGTGAGCATCACTAGRTGCCTGGCACTGCCACAAAACTTAGCATAAAATTGTTCCCAGGGCCTGAGACCTCAAGCAGGTGCCCTCACTCCRTGTTCCTAAAACCTGCTCCACCTACAGGGGAGACTGCGCTGGGTTTTTCTGTTTCTTTGGAAGCTGCTGTAACCCTCCTGCCAATTGAATCATCCTCGCCCACTGAAGGTGGTTACATATTCCTTCTTCCCTCACAGCGATCTAYGCTTTCACTTGGCCTCCCTCTTTCYGTACTCCATTTCCACGTGTTTTCTGTTCACTGTATTCTTGCGTAGCCCTTAGTGTGTGCTGTTGGACTGGTGTCAGTGTCCCCTCACTGCAGTAGCTGCCTTCTCTGTAGGTCCTGCTAAAGCTTTAGTCTGGTAACTGTACCACTGTGTGGACACTGGATTTATGGTGTGTAAGCCAGCTTGAAAGGGAAGCCTGCCTTAACACACCCCACCCCAGCCCCTGCATTTARCTGGTTGGATTCTGCACTTKAAATGCCATACATCCTCCTCCATCRTGCTCCGGCTGGAAAGTCATTGGGAAGTCTTCATTATGCTTTTTTTCCCCGATGTTAATGCATTTCAGGGAAGTGTAATACGGTACAAGTGTCTGATCCTGTCCYTTCTCTCCACCCCCTTTGCATGCTGCCATTAAACCTCTTAAAGCTGAGTTAATTTTTTAATAATGTGCAGGTCTTGCTACAGAAGACCAGGTTCTTTGTGTGGGTGGATTCCTGCATTTGTAAAGATYTGTTGTGTGGCCATTAGATTTCATTGCGTGTTTTTTAGTATAAACTCAGCTGTGGGATTTGAGCTTCTGTGAACAATGGCTCCCAGTACAGCCCTTCGGAGTCTRCTGAGGTTTGAGAGAGAATTAGAGGCCTGCTGTGGGCTTTCCTTTTTCTGCTGCTTGGAGCAAATTGTGAGCACCTGGAAGCAGAGCTATTCCCAGTGTACTCTCATATCCCACTGGAGAAGGGAAGTGGGGCTGCTCTGGGCCCATGAGCTTTTGAGACTGTGTTACTGGTTGACTGTTTTGGTTCTCTCTCCTCTTGAACAGGAACATGCCCAAGAAAGGAGGGAAGCAGACTGAGATGGGAAAAGAGATGCAGGCACAATGTAAACGAGCAAAGGTGGAAGCAGCTTGTTCTCTGTCAGTCATGAGTTTTGAGAGCCCAGACAGCCTCTTCGGAAGCTTGATCTCTCCCATCAAACAAGAGATGTTTTTCAGGGAGTATTGGGAGCAAAAGCCACTGCTCATTCAGAGAAATGATCCCCTGCTGGCTGCTTACTATCAGTCCCTGTTCCAGTTGTCAGATTTGAAGGAACTGTGCAGCCAGGGTCTCTACTWCGGGCGAGATATAAATATCTGCAGATGTGTGAATGGAAAAAAGAAAGTTTTAAATAAAGAAGGCAAAGTGAATTACATGCAGCTGAAGAAGGATTTTGACCAGAAAAAGGCAACAATACAGTTTCATCAGCCTCAGAGATTTAAGGTTGGATTGTTTCACTGAATATAATTAATGCATGTTTTATAATGTGGTATACTTTGCTTGAGACATACTAGACATAGCTTCATCTCTGTCTGCAGTAAATCCAGGGGAAGTAGCTGACATTGRTGACCTGCTGAAATCTATACATGAACTGTATTAATTAGAACATGGTTTACATTTTTTCACTGCCCATCGTGTTTCAGTACTCCGCAGTAAGAACAAAATCTGATTCGTGCTATAATATTAAGCATTCCTTTTAAAAAATTTGCTTTGTCACATAAAAGCTTAGAAAAAACTAAATGCACAAAATTGATGATTATGCATCTGTGTCTGCTTAAATTATCCCTCCTGCCCCACTGTCTCCTTGTGCAAATTTTGTACCGCTTTCCTTTAATGGAGGGCAAGATGTGAAACCAGGTAAAATATTTCCAGGACACTCCACGGTTCTTGTCAATGGATTGGCTTTGAATTGTGCCACAGAAGTGGTGCATCGCATTTCAGCTGAGTGCCCTCCCTCTTTGTTCATTTTGATGCTTTTGCARTCATCATGTATTGAGAATGAGGCAGCGGTGTCCGCACGGGTACGTGTGTAAAGGACTCAGATGCTTGAAGGTACTTRAATTTAGGTAGTCCTTTTTTGTCCYGTGGTGTCAACACAATTTAGTTCTGAAGTGGTCCGTAAGGACCCAAATAYACAGGTGAGTCGCAGGTATAGTGTCACCAGCTGATCTCAGTTCGAGTAGCTGTAATGGCCAGTGGCAGGGGCATCTGCAGGCAAAGTTGAAACGTTGCATGGCTTATGCTGAAATCTAGAGCTTGAGTTGAACCTACATGAATTCTGGTTGAAGTTGCACTTGCACAGCTCTGGTAGTTGGCATCTTCTGATATGAGTCATCCCTTCGGTGCACCATCTGTCACGTGTTAGATATAGATGAATAAAGTTTGTTCTTGAATATGCCCAAACAATTGGAGTCACTGGAAAAAGGTCTTTAACCTTTGTATGCTGTCTTTGATGCTAGTCTATGTAATGCATGTCCTGCATGGGTTTATTGTCTTAATCGTGAGATGGTGGGTGGTTTATTGTCTTTTGTCTAGCCTTGTTTGTCTGTTTTTGCAACCTAAAAATGGCACAGGGAAGAGAACAAACATCAACGCTATGTTGGGTCACCAGACTCCTTGGCTTACCGATTACCTTCATGGCAGATTTCCATTGCGTCTGCAGTGCTTGCTTTCAGCAGGAACACTCATACAGAGCATCTGCCTTCCCAGCCTCGATCTCCCCGTGGGGCTGTGATCATTCACTAGAAAAACCTCCCAAGTGACTGGGGGGCTGTGGGCTGGGCAGCAGCSTGGCTTGGCTGAGCCCGTCAGTATTAACACCATCATTTCTTTTTAAAGGAGGAGCTGTGGAAGATTCAGGAGAAGCTGGAGTGCTACTTCGGGTCTCTGGTTGGGTCGAATGTTTACATTACTCCCCAGGGGTCGCAGGGCCTTCCCCCTCACTACGATGATGTTGAGGTAGGACAGCACAACCTGGTTTGTGAAACTGTGCATGGGCTTTTGCTGGTGGCAGTGGGTACCTGTACGTGTGGTTTTTTTCCCCTCTCTTTCATAAAATAGAAAAACGTTTTTTCCACTGAAAACTTACGGTAATTGGTTGCAAGTGTTTCTTTATAGTCGTTTTTCCTGTATAATTTTACTGAAAAGGTACTAATAGTAATATCTAATGGCAATATCATGTAAACTGTGCTTTCCAGACCTGGTGTTTCTGTTAGATGAAAAGAGAATTTGTTTTCCCAGCTGCAGAAGCTTTCTAGCACCTTTTTTTCATTTTCACTTCATTCAGACCCCCAAGAATCCAGAAGTCCTTTTTCCTTTACTAAGTATTTGCTCTTTCTTCAGCTGGACAGTGGGAGCAGACTGGTTGTGCTCGTTCCCGTTTGCTGGTCCTACTGTTTTTAAGAAGTTACTGGTATGATGAAGTCCTGTGGTCCAAATGCATTTTAAATTAGCTTCTAAAAGAAACATTCAAATAGACACTGCATTAAAAAAAGAGTTGGGCTATCCCACTTAAAACAAAAAAACCCCTTACATGTATTTTTTGCTTTTTATTTTTTTCATTTCCATTAAATATCTCTGGAGTTTCATTTTCCTTACGCTTGTTGTTCAGCAGCCCCACAACCGGAATGTTCTGGCCTATGTCATCAAGTCCCAGCTCACAGCATCCCCTTGATGTTTCTGATGCTCTCTGTGTCTGTGAATGGTCGTAAGACCTCTCTCACCTGATATTTTGAATAGCTGTATGGCAGACATTACTTTCGAGTTAGTTGTCTAGCACCTATTTAAGTGACTGGAGAGAATCGGGGATTCCAAATGCCTGCCTTAGGATAAAACAGATCACACTTCACAACTCTTCTCTCTGTTGTCCCTAAGTAGAGCCTAAAGAAATAGTTCAAATGTAAATTTCTGCATTGTAGACATCTAAAAATTAATGTGAGAGCAATCAATCCTGTTTGCCATGCTGTGGAGTAGCTGAGAGCAGGGAAGGTGAAATCTCTTTCCTGTTGTCAGAAAAGCAACCTGTGTTGCTTCTGCTTGCTTTCTATCCCTGACTTCTGGAATGGTTTCACAGACTTTCCAAGTAAGAAGATAACTTAAAATTTCTAATCAGTTGGATGTGTGAGGGGCAGCAAGGCTTCCTTATGCATTTGGATTTATGGTCTTTTGCAGGTGTTTATCCTTCAGCTAGAAGGCGAGAAACATTGGCGGCTCTATAAACCAACGGTGCATTTAGTTCGGGAATATAATGTTGAATCAGAAGATAGGATTGGGAATCCCACACATGAATTCATATTAAAGGTATTACAATTGAATGGCTTTACCTGGTCTAGGCTATGGTTGCCAGAAAAGTAGTCATGTTTAAAATGGCCCATTTCTTGAAGACAGTATTCTGAATGATTGTGGTTGTGAAATTGAGGGGAGGGTTGGCACACAAAACACTGAGCACGAGAAATTTGGGTGATAGTTGTCTAACCTATCCTTTTTCAAAGGCATCCTTTGCTTTAGTATATAAATAATGGACCAAGAAACCAGCTATTTCTGAAAATTCTCCAATATTCTCCAAGTTGGGTACCCTGACTCTTGGATCATGTTTGTGGAGTTGTGTGCAGAAAAACCATTTGGTTTATATGTGGTTATGAAACATTTTTATGCTTTTACATGCTGTCTATAATTAGTCAGGCTAATCCTATGCACTAAGACTTACTGCTTTACTGAAGGGTGTCACTGTTCTGGCGAATTAGATTTAAATATTTATCCTTGGCTGATAAACAAAAGCATGAACTAAACCCTGTATTAACTTGCTGTATTAATTGTTTTTTCTTTTTCCAAACCTGAAAATCAAGTGTTTGGCTGTTCTTTGTTGTTTGGAATAAAAAGAGTATTACATGAAGATTAATGAATGCAGCTCCTTTGACAGCAGGGCATCTGGTATTTGCCCCGTTCTGTTTTACATGCTTGTGCTTTCGAAGCSTGTTATTTATCCGGCAAACAGGGCTGCTCTGTGTCAGAAGCCTCATTAGGTTCTCTGCCTTGTGTCCTGTCTTAGGGCCTCTCTCTGCAAGGTCTCTGCTCTTCCCAGGGTTCAGACCTGCCTTTGGGTGTAGGTAGTTTAGGAACGGTATGACACATTGGATGCGATACTGACATCACTAGTGGTGTAGTTTGACAGATGGTAATAATGTCATGATATATTGGGTGATGCAAAGTCTAGTAAATTACAGTTCGCTTTTTAATTTCTGGAACATTTTGGGCCAGACTTCAATGCCTTTGATTTTTACGGAATAATGATGTATTCCACAAGCCATTTTACTGACATTAGTGGAGTGAAAATACTGGTCTCTGAAAAGGGCTTAAAAATGATCCAGATTTTTAATTTATTTTTCTTCTGTTTGATGTTCTTCACTTCCTGTGACCCATTTCTTCGAGTGGCCGCTGTCAGATTTTGGTTGTCTGTCTGGAGCTGTCTCTGACAGGAATGCTGTCAGATGACTCTTATTTCCTCTCTRAACATCTTTCTAGAATATTTCCTTTCTCCTTTTTTGCATTTCTGTCTGCTGCCTGCCATTCTTGGGCAGTTTAGAACAGTTAGAGACTGTATTGGTGGTGTCCTCCCTTCCCACCAAAAACTGGTAGCTGACTGAGAGCAAAGGCACGCTGTTTTGTGTATAAGGTCCCAAGCTGCAGTGTGTCTTGGTGACACTGCATCAGGCTGTGGCTATGGCTGGTTTGTTACTGATGTCAAGCACAGAGCTTATTTGGTAGCTGGCTATCTAGCCTCCTTCGTGTACGATTTTCCATTTAATTTGCTGGTACTTCTCCCTTTTCTGCTYCTCCTTCCTCCAATTCAGAAGTGAGAAGGCAGCAAAGTGATCAGATTCACGTTGTCTCCTGTCAAATGCTCTGTCCTGCCCCAATCTGGGTGTTGCCTGGAGTCTGTGAAGATTCTGATTATTTTAATTGAAGAGTGTTGTGCTTGCTGGCTCATGTCAGTGGTGTTGGTGAGAATACTCAGCAGATGAATAAGAGTTGGACTTTGCAGTGAAGACTGCTTTGAAAAATCATGATCCYGGCTTCTTAGTGGTAGGCGTGGGGTGCTACAGCATGAAATGATTTCTTTTGCAGACTAGTTTGTCATCACTCTGCTAGGTGTTCAGGGCTTTTACCCTTCTTCCCCTATGCAACCCGCCCTCCAGTTTGTTTTCTTGCTGGGGATGTGAAACATAGCAAATGAAGAGAATTCAAAATACTCTTAGTTGGTTAGTGTAGTCCCTACGCTGGTAAGGAAGACAGTTTATTAATGGCAGAGAGAGGCTTGCTTCAGAACAAATAAATTGTACATAGCTGATCTATGATGCTTTACAGCTTGTTATAAATGGATGAAGAGACTTGATCTTGCCAAGCCCTGTGAAGCCTTGTAATCTAAAGAGGTCTTTCAATTCAGTGAAAAATCAAGTAGTATTCACTTGAAATACATCTGTGTTAGACAGTTCGGTAAGCTCTTAGAAGTAGGTGATGTGACCAAATTTAAGGAACAGTAAAATTAAAGTGGAATCAAATTTCATCGTTGTTGCTTTATGAATTTTCTCTTTGACTGTGCTATCCGACTATATAGATGTTTATAGARGAAGCCATAAGTAAACGGATTTTTCCTTCTTGGAGGCAATTTCATGTGCTTTGCACTTCTCTCTTATTTTGACTTCCCTAATCTAAATTTTTATCAGTATGGAGATTTAATTTAGATAGGTGAGAAGAAAGATAGGGAGGAGGAAGGTTGTACTTGTTTTGTAAGTGTTTTAACTGAAAATTTCAGRCAACAGTATTGTAACAGATTACCATCTTTATAGAATATTTGGCTTTTCTTGTGGAATACTGGTGTTTTGTTTTGACGTGATCTGACCAAATTCACATTGCACTGCTCCTTTGCTAGCCCACTGTATTGTCAGSAGGTTTATCTCAGCTGTTTCTTTGTCCCCTTTATGCAGCTGAGTTGCAGTGTGCATGTTCTATAATGTTAAAAGCTTGCTTTGTCTTTTCAGACGTGTATAGCAAATATTGACAGTAAGTTGGAAAGTTTAAGGTATCAGACTTCTGGCTTAGAGTGCTTTATTTTGTTATTAAAGTGTACAATGGAGGMTCTCTCTATTTTGTGATTTTAAAACATACATGCTGTCAGACTGTCTGCTTAGAGAGCATTTTCTCTATTTTGACTACAATAAGGTTTGACCAGGTGCCCTAAATATACCAATTCTCTTTCRTTTTCTTGCAGCCAGGTGACTTATTGTACTTCCCAAGAGGGACTATTCACCAAGCTGACACTCCTCTTGGGATCTCCTATTCTACACAYGTGACCATCAGTACTTACCAAAACAAGTAATTATTCTTTACTTTTTTTTTTTAGTATGGCTTTTCTGAAAATGGCTTTCCTCTGCCAGATGATGTGTGTGAATAGTACAGACCTGAAACYGATGTTTCAAAGAAGTGATGTCCCGTTTCTTAAAAAATAAATAGCCACCTTGTAATGAGCTCTGCTTAGCTCTTTTCTGTGTTCATTCTATTTAGCCCTTGTGTGGTTTGTTTTTGTGTGAGTAAGTCAGGGATAGGGCATTTCACCTTGCCCCCAGAGATGTGGTGACATGGAATATAGGTAGGTACCCCAATATTATGTGYCTACTTATATATGAAGCTAGTGTTCAGGTAGCAGTAATTGAAGTTTTGGGGCTTGGGGGAAGGAGGGGAGTGAGACCCTTGTTGTTTGAAGCAGCCTGTTTACCAGGTTTTCATGCAGCAAGCTTGATTGCTTTTTAATTGGTTATTTTATTATTTACCAGCTGTAGGCTTTAATGGGGAAGATAATGTTACAACTGCAAACTCACTGTTTTTAAAAAAAATCTCTCACCAGTGGCTGAAGTTACTGTTCATTTCATAACCCAGATAGAGAGTCATGAGTTACTCCTTTCATCATGTTTTCTCTTGCATTTGATAGTTGCCACACCTATTCYGACAGACTCGCTGCAAGTTCTTCCTTTGCAAATATTTTCTACTTATCTGTGTTTTTCATCTCCTACCCCGTGCATGCAAGTCAGATTTCCTTYGACACACATCTGATCCTTGTGCCCACTGAAACATTGTCATCACACAGGGAAATGCTGCTGCCACCTAATCAGCCTCTCAGATGCTGGGTTTGGAGTCATTGGCCTGAGTTAGGAATTGGGAAGGATTTCTGTTAGCCATAAAACAGGGCAGAACAAGTTTGGGCATATTCTAGATGGTTGTAAGATGAATCTCTAACCACCAGCTGTACCATTCTGGAAGCCCAGGATGTCAGTGCTACTGGTAACTTCATGTGGCCAGACCTCCAAGCTGGAGAGAAGGTTAAGATGAAGCCACTCAAAGGTGTGAGTCTTCRTAAAATTTGGGTTCAGCTGATTTTAATTTACACTCAGGTTCTATTCTTTTATTCAGAAGGCAAAAAAAGAAAAAAGCTATTTTCTGTAAGCATTGACTGCTGTTGCAAAGAGTGTTTGACTTCCTTTGTTATACAGAAGGCAATATTAGTGCTGAGCCGCTTTGGCAAGTTTGATGGCACATTCAGGGTGATCAGCAGTGAGCGGCCTCCAAAGAGATGTCCTGTTTCTCCTCCCTTCTCCTGCCTTTCTTGTCCCACCGCTTCCTTGCATTGACCTGGCGCTTCTCTCAGCCCTGGTTTAGTGAACTGCACAGACAGACGAGTGACACTAGAGTAAGTTGGTGTTTGGCTTGTTGACGGAAGCTGGGCTGGAGTGATGTTTTACAGACCAGTGTGCAGGAGTCCTCCTGAATGCACAAAACAGGGTTTGTCCAGCTTGATCCGTACAGAGTTACTGGTCAAGTAGTGCTAGTGCTGGGGAGACAAGAATTCGGTTCCTTATGACAGGGCTGCTGGAGACCTGCCAGGCTTGTGTGGAGTCAGTGCAGTTTCTCCGACAGCGTAAGCCAAATGCTGGTCCAAGTGCATTACTTGAGAAGTGGTGCTCTCGGGGACCATGTTCCCAGGGCGCTTGGGTCAGAGTGGGGAGAGGAAAAAGGAAAAGTTTGAAGAGTGCTGTTCTTCCCAGGATAAAAAGTGGAATCATCGTCCATTGTGGTTATTGGCAATGAAGGGTAAGAGCCTGCCTCTGCACCTGCTTTCAGCAAGCAGAGGTAAAATAAGCAGCAGTCCTGATACAGGCTGGTATTTTGATGTGGCTTATAGGTGGAAGTATGGTCTGGAAACACTTCCTTGGAGAATTGAAGAGAACTCCTTGAAAATAGCTGTCCTTATTATGGAGGACGTTTGGACTCGTGTAACTGCTCTGGAAGTGGCACGTGCAGAAGGAGCTGGGAGGGGAGGAAGTGCTGGTGGAGGTGGCACTTCAGGGATTTTTAGGCACCAAGACAAAAGGACTCCACTGTGCGCTGGAGGACGGTTCTTCTGGGCCAGATCCCAGCAGGCAGAGAAGTGTGTGTGGGAGTTCACTGTAAGCAGGGCAGTTTGGAAAAGCAGTGAGCAGCTGAAGCTGCTGGCAGATGGAGATTGGGGGCAAGAGAAGGGAAGCAGTAAGAAGTATAAGATGTCTAATTCTATGTATCGGCCAGAGTCCTTCCCTCCCAGTGTGTAGCAGACAGTGGAACACTTGACTGGAGACAATTAAAAAAAAGTAAATGAGACTATAAGAAGTCATACTTTTTATTTTTTTAAAACTAGCGTCTAGAGATCAGTGCTGAAGACAGGGAGTGCTGAGGGAGAGCAAGAGCAGAGGGTGAAGTGTATGTTGGAGGACAGGCCCTGCTCTGCTGCCTGCCCTAGTTGGGTGGGAGTCTGCTGGCAGCCGTGGATGCTGCGCACTTGCCTTGGTTGTTTCCCATTAAACCAGCCTCTGAGGATGTGGCAGGGAGAGAGGCCACACGTGGACAGGACAGCACTTTTGCGTGAGCGGCACGCCTGTTCCTGATGAGGTTGACTCAAGCTAGGCAAAGAAGGTGCAGGCAGCAGTCCTCCCTCCCCTCTTCTAGTTTATTCTTATAATTGGTGAACAGAAGCACAAAGATCAAGGGCCAATTTTTTTTAAAGTATGTAGGCTAAGAACGGGGATTTAACACAAACAAGACACCTACAAGTCTTGTAGACATTTAATGCCTACARGGTGTCTTGTAGACATTAAAAATCCCTGTAGAGATACGTAGGGGTTTTGTTCCTGCGGTCATAACGACGTTTGTAGCAAAGCTAAAACTGATGCCATGTTGGATTTGATAACCTTGGGTACATCTCCTCCTTCAATATGTGTCTCAAAAGCATGTTAAATGGCACAACCCCGCACACTTCACTGTGTGCAGTGAGGCCGTACGTGCGTGCGATTGGATAATAATGGCCCCAGTAGGAATTTCTTCATTCACTGAGATCAGCTTTAAGCTGAATCCGCTGGTAAATGGCAAGCACCTGAATCGGAACAAACTGGACCCTGCTCAAGCCAGCTCCTTCCCTCTGTAGGAGTGCCACTGACCTGAAGCTAGTGAGGACACACATACAGTTGAGATGAGTGAGCTATTGCATGAGACTACAGAGTGGTAATGGGAGGGCCAAAGGCACAACGCAGATTTGGAATTGGTGCACTACGTTTCCAGCCCTTGACATCACTTGTCTGTTTTACTTCAATGCAACTGTTTTAATAATTTTTTTTTTTCTTCCTGTCCTTCAGCTCTTGGGGAGACTTCTTACTGGATGCAATTCCTGGCCTTGTGTTTGATACAGCAAAAGAAGACGTGGTGCTGCGGACAAGCATACCAAGGCAACTGCTTATGGTAAGTAGGTGGGACTAAAGGAATAATAGTGCATCCAGCTGAAACTTCAGCACTGAGGCAAGCATGTATCTTGTTGATCTGCTCTGAAAGCTCAGTGCAATGGCACTATCTTGTCTAGCAGCAGAGCCACTTCTTTTGAAGGCTTCAGGTTGACTGTTCCGAGGTTTGCTCCATCTGAAGCATTGCCATGAACTAGGCAATGTCTTCCTTTTGTATCACAGTGTCCTTGTATGGCTTGTTTCCTTTTAAAAGTAATGGTATTTGCTTTGGAGCTGTCAGACAGGCATAGTTCCTGTCAGGGCAAGCTTTTGAATCTTTAAAAGTTAGCAAAGCTGTAAATTGGGACCTCTTTATGGTAGTCCAGTTGTGCTGCTGGTCAGCTCATCAGCATGCAGAAGGAACAGGTCTCTCTTTCAACTACACGTGCGAGTCCTTTAGCATTGCAGGTAGCCCCAGAGTGAGGGAAAGTGAGCATCAGCTTTGGTGTGTGAACAGCTCATGGGGAATGTGTAAAAGAAACGAAGTTTGTTGTTTTGGGAGTAAACGTTACTCTTTGCAAAGATAAAAGAGGCGTGTCCAGATTTTCACTGCATTACTGCACCTCTTTTTCTTTAGGCTAGTCTGTTTAGCTTGAATACATGTGAGAGCAACTCTGTGTGAATATTTAGCAGGTGGATATAGCTGACTCGACAAAAAAACTGAGTAGCCTTTTGAGAAGGCTTGCAGACCGTCTGGAAAACACCAGAGAACTGAGATCATCTGACATGAAGAAGGATTTCATTATGAACCGGTTGCCACCTTGCTTGGGATGTGACTCTGATCCTTYGACTCCAGGTAGATTTTGAAGTTACCAAAACTGGCTGAGGTGGTGGTAGAGCTGTTGCTAACTCTGCCTCTTAACGACTTTGGTATTTCATGGTAGGCAAAGATTATAGTCTAGCATCAGCTTCATGTTGTGCTAGGCTCTACGTGTGCATTTGCACACCTCGGTTGGTTGATTCCCTGTGTCTAGCGGAAGATATGACATGTCTCTCTTAGAGTGAAATAAAGGTTATCCTAGACTGAAATTGGCAGCTTTAATAAACTACTGTGTACTGAGAATGTTTAACTGGTAGAATTTGTCCTTATGCTCTAGCTTGCTATTACAGCTATTTGTAGACTGTAAAGGTGAGAGAATTAGAAAATCTCCCCACCGCCCCCCGGTTTGAGAACATGTGGGTGTTGAAACATAGGTTAACAAAAAAAACTAGCCACAAGAGAGTGGGTGGTGCACAGAGGGCTCAATTTGCACTGTTCGTCTGGTTTCCTTGCTTTCTAATGGAGAATTTATTTTTCTTAGGTGGGAAATTGCCAAAAATAGATAGCAAAATCAGACTGCAGTTTAGAGATCATGCTATCATTACAGTGGAACCAGATCAAGACAATTCTGTAAGTATAAGGAAGCCACCCTCGTGTGCTTGGGGGTGGGAGTGTGGGGTGGTGTGGGGAGTGGCGAGGTGTGCAGGTGTTGCTCTGTTGTACTGGCCTAAAGGGTCATGCAGTTATACTTAGTTGGCTCCTGCATCCCATTAGGGTTTGTTGGGAGAGCGTCGAGCAGTAATAGGGCACACTCCTGCCTGCTGGAGGAGAGCTACACAGCAAATTTAGTCTGTGATTCTGCATGGTGGGTGCATGGCTTTTATCTGCGGTTAGATGGGATAGAGCATTACAGCTGCTAAATGGCCTCTATAGCTCTTGGTAATGGACTTTTATTTTTTTGTTTAGTGTTTGTATTTAAGAGCATGAAKAAGTTATAAAAAAATAGGTTCCCTCAAGAGAGGGAATTTTCTTGGTTGCAGCTGCTGCCGACTGTGGTTGTTGCATTTAATCTTCACTTCCAAGTTGCCTTTATACCTAAGTGGGTGCCAGTGGCACTACGAAGTTGTTTCACAAAATAGATGCTGGCATCTGGGATTATGTTGTGTTCAGACTACTTCTTATCTATGAAGGTTTATTAGTATGAAATTGTAGGAGTGCTTTTTGTTGTCTTAATTAAAAAAAAAGGGGGGGGGGGGAAGAACGGGTGGACTATCTTGTACATTTTTTTTTTTTTTTGCACAAGTAAAATGTTTCCCTCCAAGAAAAACATACCTCTTGATTTTTTTCTCCTCCATTTTGTTTTGTGTCCATATTGCTGTGAGACTGTGTAAGTTTTGGAAACTTTTTTTTTGCAATTTTTTGCTGCCTCGTCTCCTGGTGTCATACAGATAAACCCTGACTGACACTACACATGCAAGACTTTTGTGTCCACAAATTCGGCGTGAGAGCTGACTGCAGAGCTCCGAATTAGTTTGCACAGCTTTGACCAAGGAATGATACTAGGCATATGATTTTTAAGAGACAGAGCAGTATCAGAATGGAAATGTATTGATGCATATTCCCTTATTAACACCTTCTAGGAGGTGCACCTTAAATGGCATGTTTTCTATACAGCATCAGTCCTGTGAGTCTAGTACAGGCAGTACTAAGGCAGACGATTATAGGTTGTAAATAAATGTTCAAAGATGTTTTGGAGACTGCCTTATTGCTGTAGTAGATGGCTCTTGGATCATTCAGTTAAGAAGGTGAATTGCTTTCATTGACGTAACAGTCGACTCCAGAATTAAGGAGCTAACAGTGTCACTTGAGTGAGAGGACTTTGAGGGTGTGGATCATATGTAACTGTTTTCTTCTTGCTGTCTTAGGATGAAATTCGCAGAGAGATGGTTTATGTGTATCATTCTTTAAAGAACAGGAGAGAAACTCACATGATGGGGACAGAAGATGATACTACTAGTGAGGAAGGCACAKCCCAGGTTTGTTTCCACAAACACACACCAAATGCTACATTGCCACCTTAGAAGAGCTTGACAAGATGGTAACCAGGGACCTGGGCTCTGTTGTATTCCTCAGCGCCCAAAACATTTCTGYCCATTCCCTAAGTGCCTGGATAAGCTGAGGTGGCAACACAAAGGCAGTTAATAGTAGAACTAAGTAATGTAATCTTGTGCTTAACTAAATGTTTTAGATGTTAACAGGATTTCTTGCACATGCCTTATGTCCTAGCTAGCAAAGCTACTGGCGTGGCTAGATGTASCTCTTGATTCTGTGTCCCTTAGCACATCCTTCATTGAGGCTGCTGGATATGCTCGCACACAGTCAGTAGTGGCAGGGATCACTGCGCCTCATGCGCCATGTTTATGCCATGTTGAACCATGTTAGATTCTGYGGGTGTTCATTTTAGGGTGGGGTGGGTCAGCATTGGGAGTAAAGAGTTAATTAACTCTTTTACTGAAATGTAAGGATGGAATTTTTTCATATCGTTAATAAAGCTGGAGATGGTTCATCTCCATTCTTAGCACTTACAATGTGCTTTCACTCCAGTCATAAATATTCTCGAAGAGTGGCTGTGAGCTTTGGAACTTTTTGTTCCACTTTGATGGTAAAATGCTCTATCTTAGGGCTGTGACCTGAAACACTTGAATACTGAGCTGCACAAATACACCACAGAGGCAAAGCCAAACACAGCCTGTTCTTGTCTCAGTAATTACAGCAAGGCTTCCTGCCTGGCAGTTAAGGTAAACCTACCTTTTAAGGTAAATCTCATTGGTCCCCTAGAGCAGAGAACTGGGTTAGCTGAGGGTGTATGCTGGCACCTGTCCAATACATGCAAATCCCAGACGATACCTTCCTGCCCTTAAAGACTCCAGCCATGGTAACAGAGGTCCTCTGTGGTTCTGTCAAACTACCTCCAAAGACTGCATGTGCCAGAGGATAGAAAGAAACTTACATGACCTTCCAAAAAATAATGGGTAGAGTTAGGCAAGAGTGTAAATTTAAAGTTATTTCATTCATCAGTGTGGAACCCACATGAGGAAGCCATGCACCTTAAGCCTCCGTACCTCATAAGGTGTGCTACAGCATGTTAAGAGATTTCTGCTATTCTTCAATTAAGAAAGGTGGCAGGATAATACTGCATCTTTTGGAGGATGCTCTCAGAAATACCAGCGTGACATGGGAAGTAAGCACATACCTGCTGGTCAGTACCTGTGGCCTAAGACACGATTGTTTAATAAGTGACACTGCACTTAGCTGAAAGATTTTTTTTTTTTTTTTTTTTTTTAAAAACTTTTTTCCCTCCCAGCAGACTCATGGACTGCGGTTTCCTTTGTCATACTTGGATGCACTGAAGCAGATTTGGAGTAGCAGCACTGTTTATGTTAAAGAGCTTAACCTTATCTCAGATGACGAGAAAGAAAACCTTGCCTTGTCCCTGTGGACTGAATGTCTAATTGAAGTTATTTGATGCTTTTGTGAATTAGCTCCTCCTGTAAGTAGTATTTCTGGCCATTCAGAATCTCTTCAGAGAATGGCTTATTAAATTACTTTTTTATCCATCCAGCCTTTGGTGTGTATTACTGTCTAACAGAGCATTGCAACAGATACACTTTGCTACTTGCTGGTGCCAAACATTACTTTTCTTTCCTCAGCTTTGGGAAAAGGGGCATCGGGAAAAACAGGTAAGCTGCTCATTGTTCAGTGAGCCACAGCTCCATGCCTGTGGCTGGATGAAGTCACTCATAGTAACACCAGTGCTGTGGTATCCCGTTTCCTCTGGATACAGGCCTTGATGTGGACAACAGCTAAAGGTATACATGGAGCAGGCTCCAGGACCTTGGGTAAAACCAGTAACTTGTTTTTTCATTTGTAACATTCACCAGCAAGAACGCACGTTTGTTCTGTTTGTTTGCCCCAAGAGAACAAAGGCATCTCAGTAAAAGCTGCGCATGTTGTTTCCCAAAGGGGTGAGACTTTGCCCAAGAAAACCCCTTTCCTCTCAGATACTGCCACCTCTGGAATAAACAAACAATAGTATTTAACCTCTAACCTCCTGCAGCATCAATTGTGTGAAAGTAACCCAAACCTGTAACTGGAGTCTGCATCTGCAATGCTCACTGGAGTGGGTGCAGTTATTTTAATACTTGAACATTGATGTTTCATATGCAAATTAATGAAACAGCACAGTCACATACGCAATATACTTACCCCCTTTTTTCGTCCATTTGAAAGGAAATATTTTACAGCAATGTGCTTGACATCTGCTAAAAACTGTTGTATTTAGTTTGTTTATAAAGAAACCAACAAGCAAAATGTTCCTCCTAAAAAAAGCTTTATACAATTAAATATACATGCTTAGCATTTTACATTCAGGATCTCTTAAGTACAAAAGCCTGCTTTGTTATGTAACACTGACACACCAAATATGATTTAGTCGTTCTCAGTTTAAAAGATTAGAACTTTTTACACAGGCTTTTAAAATTTCATACGGAAAGCAAGTCGTGTAGAACACTTGATATACTGACTTACATAAAAAAAGCTAAACAAGTGCTTTAGTTGGAAAAATATATACATACATTTGAAGATCTGTTACTTAGCAGTTTTATGATAATTTTAGAATGTAAAATAGTAAGTGCAAGTAGATAGTTTTTTTTTTTAAATAGTACTATACAGAACTCCATTTCATACAAAAATAGACATCCATATATTTTATTTCTGTGGCAAACTTAGGGTTATGTGTTTTTATTTGTTTGGGGGTGAATCCTGTTTGTRTGCGCAACTGGAATAGTTACAGCTTTTGGGAACTAAAATATCTGTCTTTAGCTAACCTAAACTCTTTAAATAGTTATAGAAATACATACCCTGAATATACAAATAAGGAAAAAAAAATTACATTTTCAATGAAGTAGATTAATTTAGTGATGCTGAAATCAAATGAAGTTACCAGTGATCTAAGGGACTTCTCCTCCACATCAGGTGTTCACAGCCCTACAGCTGTCTGGAGTTCCTCTGCATTTGTCAGAGTGAGGAACATGCTCTTCAAGCCTGCAACAACTGCAGTCCAGTAAGGTATTTGGCTCTGTCTGTCTCAAGTGGTGGCTGGTAGGCTGGTTGCATAGTGCTGAAATTGAGGAAAGCACCGGCATGCCAAGGTCTGGACCATTAGTCCAAGTCCTCATCCTTTGGGATAAGATGTACGTGGTGTTGATGAGCCACAGTAACGTTAACATGCAGTTACGCTGTTCTTTTAACATTAAGCAAGCGTTGAAATGCAGGCTGCTAGCACCTTTAAAAATACATACTAAGGTGAATTATTTTCTGAAGGAAGACGTGGTTTCAAGACCAAATTACACTGTATTAAATTAATCTATATACATCAGCACAAAATACAGCTAGAGTTAAAATCATTACTGCTCTAAATGCAGCTAGCCCTTGTAGAAGTCTAGCCTGACCCAGGACTGTTTATTCTCTTTTGATTCATGCACATATGGCTCGATGTTAAAGGTGACCTTCAGTGATAACTCACAATTTCATGGGTTGGAAACAGGCCATGGGTCAGCAAAACCAGTTCCTGAATCTGGAAATTTGGTATTGTTAAAAGAAATGAAGACAAAGGCCTACCAGTAACATTACAGGGGTGAAAGTCACATTCTCTCTACTGCCCCATTTCACATGCTGAGCTGGTAATTCCAGTTCAAAGTTGTCTTTATGAACAAAATAAATTGCATTTTAGCAAGATAAATGATTTGAGCTTCAGGATCACTTGGAGCCTACACAGTTTCACTCGGGACATAAAAGTCCAACTCAACCTCTTCCAGGCTCATTAGTGCATTCATTCTTCAGTAAGCTTCCATCAGTTTTTGAGAGGAAGGTGAAGACATTTCTGAAGAGCCTTTCCCGTATTCTCTCTTGCAGGTTTTTGCAGCATTTACTTTCAATACTTCAGATGAAGAGTAATAGTGACTTTCACAGGAGCAGCCTCTAAAGAATCAGCTTCCCTGCAGAATGACATTAGATCAACTGCCCATCTTCCAGATTTATGCAAAGTTCAGTTGTTTTAGGAGTTAGTGCTTGGTATGAAGGAAAGCAGAGAGGAGTTGGTGCTTAAGGTTCCAGTGGTGTGTGACTTCAGTAGTTTGGTTTTTTTCCCCCTCTAGGTGTTAATAACCCACACAAGGTCCATCTGTGTGGTGGGTTTTACTCACAATATTTCAATATCCCATTTTTGTGAATGTTTGTCGTCTATCGGCTGATTCATAATGATGTGATTCTTGTCATAATAATTTCCTCCTTAAAAACAAAACAAAATCATGAGGGAAAAATTTTAAAAAGAAACGCTCAGAAAAGTCTATGCATGATCTTTAAAAAGTGTGACCAAATAGGAAAATTAGCTGAAAAAGCAGAAATTTCACGAGGTGGGGGCTGGTGTCTGCCCCTCCGCCTCTGTGTGTTTGTCTCCTTCAAAGGGTCACTTGTCAGCTTAGGCCCCGAGGAGCTCCATTAGTCAGGAAGCAGAATATACCACAAACCCGAGTCCTCAAATGTACCTTTGTGCACAGAAACAGCACCTCTAAAGAGATTTCGCTTTTGGCAGATCCTGAGCTCCCGCTATGTGTCTGGATTTTTAAGGCGCATATCGCTATAGTAGAAATACACAGATTCACAGATACATGCGAGATTATTCGGCGTAGCATATCCATTTCAACCACAACCTTATGACGTCCTTAAAATAAAATTTCTCTTCTTTCAATACATGTAGCATAGAAAGGACAGTGCATTTTTTATCATTGGACGATAAATAAAAATCAACTAAGAGAAATAAAAGTTCTAAAGAGCTATCGAGTGGTATCTCGCCACCCCAGCCTTCAACATTATATTTTGCAGTAACGTAGGCAGCACAGCTTTCTGATACCGTAAGAGCTGCCATTAGTATTACCAGTTGCATTTAATGGCTTTGTAGTAACTATTTATGAATTAGTAATGGTGGTTAAACTCCTTAGTTCCAGAAGCCAGGAATGCTCTATTCGTTCAACATCGCAGGGCTGAGAATTCATTATCAGTAAGTTTGAGCCGCAGAGGTCAGATGTATAATGGCCAGTAGGACATTCATTGAAAAGGTTGATGACCTGTGGGACGTGCCGTTACCCTGGGCTGTAAGCCCCGCAGGCGTGTTAGGCTATCCAGTAATTTACTTAGACCTTTCATCCGAGAAGACGGCACCACAGAGTCCCCAACCTCATAACCAGCCGCTGCAGTCACTGCCCCACTACCCCTCCCTAGGGATAAAACCCTAGTGCCAGCAGCAGGGCTTGAACAAACTGTGCGAGAGGAACAGGCGTTCTCCAGTGAGGTAGTTCTACCATGATGGATAATGAGGACTAGAACTTGAGCAATGACTATTTTAACCAGCCTGAAAACATTAGGAGTGAGCACCTTTCTCTTTTTGAGCCACACCTATTCCATGGTTACTCTTCCTTCACCATTTTGTCTTCTCTAACTTGCATTTCTTGCCATCAGCCCTGCTGAACTCCCTCAAGTAGAATAGTTCATCTGATCAAAATAAACCTCTGGGATCAAACGAGTAAGGTTCCCCCCTGCCCTGTTGTTTCTTGTCCTACTGTCAAGCAACTGGACATAAAGCTTAGAGAAAAGATAGGATTCCATTTTTAACCTTAAGTACAAAAAGAGCTGGAATACAGCAATTAACCTCAATCAAACAATGCACTTAGACCATGTGAGGTTTAGTTGTGTTTGTTTTTTTTTTTTTTTAAATACCTTTAATATCAAGCACCAGTTGGTCGCTGAGGTATGAACTGATGGTTCCATCTTCATTGAGTCTCCACTTTTGCCTGTCCTTCCCATGTTCTGCCCAGAGCGCGACTTTGGCCCCAGGCACATCCCTGCCACCGATGACATCCAGACAGGCATCGTTAGCCTAAGGAACAAGAGAAGTGAGATCCAGGCCACAAAGCCTTGGTTTTGTGTCTGACTTGTTTCTGTTTCAGGCACCGAGCATATTGCAGTAATCTCACGCTATAGTTGGTGACAAGCCTGGCAAGCAAGCTAGGAACAGATTACTCAGCCGTTGACTGGTTGCTTGATCAAAGCTGGTGGTCTTTGTTACTTCAGGTGTTTCTTACATTAAATCATCAACTTTTTATATCGACAGCAGACTGTCAAGGGCAGCATTAATACAAAATCACTTACTTTCTTCGCATATTACTTTCCAGAGAAATTCTTAACTCTTAAGAGGTAATAAACTTAAACTTGCAACTTAGACAAAACCAGGTTTCTACTTCCAGGAACATCAGTCCAACATTAGACAGATGTGAAAAGTAGTCCAACTYGCCAAAGCAGACACATCAAATCTGTCTATATGTAGTAGGAGGATGTAGGTTATAGAGTTTTGGTTTAAGATGCATGGGAGAGGCCAAAAGCTATCCTGGTGTTAATGCTAGCTGACAGTAAAAGCACAAAGCGAAGGTGAAAGGACAGCAGGCGATACAAACCACCCACTCCCAACATTTGGAAACTCACCCTGGATTTGAAGAGTCCACGACAGTAGTACCAGATCTGGGTATTCTTGCCATTGAATGGGGATGCGCACACTGATGTTGCTCTTATATCTGCTAGGCTTCCAGCAACTGTCAAATATTTACCTTGGGCTCGGTTCTTCACTCTGAGGTACACTGCTGGCTGAAATAGTGTGAAGGAAGATAGTTATAACAGAGATTAAGAAAGTCGATGTGAGAATGACTCCCCTCCATCTTTATCGGTTTTCTAAAGTGTGTGTTCCAGTTTCGGACAAGGATGTTCAGTAATTTTTTTGTTGTAAGCAAATGTGCATGTAAAGCAGCAGTAAGTGTTTTTCACATGCAGATAGACAGCTGTAAGCAGCAATGTCAGACAGGTTTTTTAAAAAAATATATTCATGTCTATCGAACTAATTCCTGTGATATGCAAATATCTCTAGTTCAGCACATTTCACTCAATCCAAGGCCAGTAAATGGGCTGCAGTCCACAAGCTTTTTATTCTCAGAACACAAAACTTACTGAGTCATGTATCCAGCAATTTTAATCCCTAGTAAAGAGGAGTTACGCCATTGCTTTTGAACATACACGGAAAACATGGTACCGGCTTGGCATCCCTGTTTACTCGGTTTACTCAAGAAGTAATGAGATTTTGTAGGGCTACTACACAGGGTTTGAGCTTTTGCTCTGTTATTCACTGATTTCGGCACCAACAAAGAGCAGTGAGTTATAAAGGGCAGCTCTGCTGGAACCCTAACTCAAACATAGTTTTTCTTCTGGGAGCTTTGAATCTCCTTTTTTTCACATTAAAACAAACCCTAAGATACAGACGATAAAGCCTCTCTTCCACCAAGCATCCATAAACGAATGTGTATTAGTATAGTGTATAGTTATTCTTTACAAGCAAAGGATCGTATGATGAAGTCACTGAGCAGAATTTTTATGTCTCATTTTGCATGAGTTTCAAATGTTTTGCTTTTTCTTGCACTACTCTCTTACACTGGCAGACTTGACTGTTTTTGTAATTTGTAATGGAGCCAGAAGGAAGAAGTACAAGGTGGTGCAGGTTGGAATTATTATTCCAGTCTCAAAAAATATGACCATATGCTCACARAAGTGTCAAGCACAGGTAGCTGACTGCACAAACTCAAGGAAGCCCTCAGTTTGCAGGATTTAAAACAAAACAAAACAATCACACAAACCCCWAATGCCAAAAGTCCCAGCACAGTAGTTGAAGTAGGCCTTATAACACTCTCCTCACTGTTACAGCGTAAAAAAGGATGCTACCAAATACAAAAGCTCTTCAGATTGCTGGCTGAAGAGAGAATTCAGTTTTTAAGATCAGCACAAATTATTTTCATTATTACTTGCAAAAACAGAGCCAAAATGGGATCCTTTGTGGTAGTTACCRCTTCCAAAGAATTCCAGGGAGCTGTCAACTTCTTAGACTAACAAATCATTGGGGCTGGGGGGAGATCCTTTACTTTGCCAGGGGAGAGCAGCAGATAATGCTTAACTAATGCTAAAGACGATTATTTTTGTTCACCGCAACATTTCCCCAGTTCCCCAGTTGAATCTAGTGTTTAGAAATAAAGCAGCATTTGTCATTAAGTGGAAACAAGTTGTTCTGTGAGAAGCAGAGCTAATGAAAACTCTTTTCCCGTGGAGTTACTGCTCACATTCCCTGCCACYCTCCACCATCCTTTTCCTATTGTGCCCGGATGCTGCCCTCCCACGGCTGCGTGGCTGGGCACGCACCAACACGTGCTTTGACTGGTTTGGGGCTTGTGCGTGTCACCGATTACCTGACGCGTCTCGGAAAGGCAGAGAAGCAGAGTTGTACCTGCTTGTCCTTGAAGGAGGGGCATTTATCTCAGTCTTGCTTCTCTATCTACCTTTCACAAAGCTCCTAAGAACTCWGTGGTTTTCAGACTTGAATCTTTGAATGAGATTGAAATTGGCATTACTTGGGGTGAGGCAAAGAGGGCAAACCTGGTGGGACTGCATAAGCTTTGCTTCTTTTGGAAATCCAGGCTGGAAATCCAGGCTACAGCACAATAAAATTTGTTCTTGCTTCCATTTATGTTAATTATGAAACAAGCCAATGTAGAATTGGTTTTCTTGTTATTATTGTTATTGGCAAAAATTTAAAATAGGGCATCTACAGAACATGCTAATGAGCCATTCAGAAAAACAAAACTAGGCTCCAAGAAACTAGGAATTATTTCCCTTTAGGAGCCTAATATAGGTCTCAGTAACTGCCACTGGAGGAATTTTCTGCTTCAGTAATCTTCCAGTAGGTCCTTCTGGCTGTCATCGTTTGGCCTGATTTAAGGAGGACAATGCACACCATTATACTTAGTGCCAGAGCTGATACTTGTGCACTAAMCCCCGTCCAAAAAAAATTGTCTGCATACACTGTTACAGTACCTGCTTCATAGGACGAAGGGAGCCAATTACTTTCCAGCCACTGTGTTCATTCCAGTTTGAAATCTCACTGGGCTCCAGCAGAATCTGCTTTCCTAAAAAATTACATCCTTCGTATGCAATCCACCTGGATACAGAAAACAACACGCAAGACTACACATTAACCACAGCAAAACTAAAGGACAGGTTTGTGTTCAGGACTGTGCTCTTGAAAGCCCCTAAACCTCTCCACGGTAGCGCTAATATCAAACCTGTATTACCGTGCCACAAAATGCCACCCATTTCAGTGGTTAAACTGTTTTCTGTCTAAATTAAGACCTGTTTTGTGCTTGTCTGCCCGAAACTTGTAAACTCCACCCCCCAGATTTTTCCCACAAATATGAGAACCCCTGCATGAACTCAGATGGGAATAATGCAGGTTTCAGTGGGCATTAGGAAACTAGGAAGCCACACACCAGGCAGTAGTACTTGCAGCTTTGCCTCGTTGTAGACATTAATTATAAGAGGATCTTGTCCAATGTTTTCTTTTGTTACAGTTAAAGCYTTCTGTAGCTATTCCACTTGTCTGAAAACACATACAAAGTATTCACTCCAAAACCTACACATTGCTGTAAYAGACTTTTCTGTAGCGAACATATCCGAGCCATGGACACGGCTGAACACTTTGTTAACACRGAGTTAAGGCATCGGCACATATAGATCCCTTGTTACCTAGACATCTGCTCAGTAGATAGTGTGTTGCTGCTTACAAARGCAGCCTCAGGATCACAGATCAGTTTTGTTTGTATCAATAGGACATTGTCGTGCAGACAGTGAATCCTAAATGCCTGACTAGTTAACTCATCTGAGCACAAAGCAAATACTGGTTTCCCCACTTTACCTGTTTTACAGGTCAGCTGCCAAGAACATGAGGGATGGCTGCACTCTAAGTCAGTAAGAAAACATCCACAAACGGTGCTCACAGCACCTGTAACTTACTTTTCCCCATTGGACATAATTTGGAAAAACTGACAGCCAGCCTTGCTCAGGACTCCATGGAGACTAAAATGTGCCAACTGTGAACTGCCTTGTAATGAGGCTGTATCACTGTTTCTTCAAATTAAGTCCCATACCTCCTGACTAACAGGTATTCAGAGCAGCCTGACCACCACTGTATGTTCCTTATATTTCTAACACATTCCTGACTTTTTTCTTGCAATGCTTTCTGTGAAGTCACTGAGAATTCACTGTTAATGTTCTCGGCGCATCAGCCAGCCTCACTGGAAATGCAGTTTCTGTTGCTAAAACAGACATTTATAGGAAACAGAGGGGAAGGATTACAATAATAACAAGGTTGGGCTTCTGGCATTCAGCGACACAGACAAAACTCATCTTGGCTCTCACGCAGACCAGCAGCCTCTGCTGTGCCATCTTTTCTACACCCTGGAGTACCTCAGCCCCCAGCCCCCTTTGCCAAGCCACAGTCCAGACTGGTGCCATTTCTGATTGAGGTGGTCAGTTGGCTCAGGAAGGATCCTTGTACCTAAGCCCGGCAGCAAGATGCCATCGGTATATTTACATAAATCTTTGTCATTTGTCTAAAGCTGACAGTAGGCTTTGGGGGAAGGAGCCAAAAAACCTTTAAATCCGCCTTCCTGAACTCTTGATCACAGGTAAGGCAAACAAACCCTCCAGGACATCCCTCAGACTTCTCACGATCACCTGCCACCCTCAACCTTTAGGCTACCTATCTGCAGTGTGGGATGGGGACGGGCTGTGGAGGTCTGTTTCTTAGGGAGCATCACAGGGAGCTCAGAGAAAGCCCAGCCATTCTGCCCTGACCCTTCCCAGAGACAGGGAACCAGCTAACCTCGCTTGGATCCTCAGAAATGAACAGGAAGATGGAGAAGGGGCTGGACTGTTGCGCTCACTCTCCCGTGCTTTTCTACTATGTGATCCCAAAGCCATCACCCTTCCTTTACAGCCAACTGCACGGGCAAAGTGATTTAATTTCCAATTCCACACCCCTGACAAGAAGGCAGAGAAAGCTCATAAAGAGACGTTCCCCAACAGGACACACTTTAGACTGTAACACCTCCACAGAAGTATGAAGATGTACACACTCCCACCAGAAAGAAGTCAGGTGTTCCTCCCAAAGAAGGCCTGTCCTCCTCCGAACTAGCACAGATCACAGGGAATGCACGTATGCGGTTCTCAGCCTCAAACAGCAGCCGCCTGCCCCTCTCACCTGGGGCACCTCAAGACCACAGCAGCGGATGATCACGCACTCTCTGTGTTTTCAGCAAGGGCTCAGGATGGAAGTGGCACAGATGTTAGGGACTAGAATTTATAGAGAATTGGCAAAGCTCTGTGGGGAAGCTTATATTCACTATGGGCCCACAGCTGAAGTTAATCGCCACTGACTGCTCTTAAAGGGAGGTTCAAGCTTAACCAAGCTTTCAAGAAAACGCTTGTGTGCAATTCCTGAAAGAAAGCAGTCCACGGTGTTCTGGCGCATTAGCTAGGTTAGGCTCAGCCTTTGTACCAACCTCATAGAATCAGAGGAGTGCTCAGCAGTGCTATCACAGATATCCGTGGAAGGGTTTTCACTGCTAGGTGGTAACAGACTAGACGCGTTTGAAAAATTCATTGTAAGAATCACAACAGAGATATACCTAAGCCGTGAACAGTCTACTCTAATTCCTTGCCCAATTAGTTCAAATTTTGCATGGTTTTGTGTCATCCCGTAAGATCTCTCAAGAAAATTACAGCCTTGTCTATGTGAAAAAAGTGGGGAAAAGGTTAAAAATAAACACAGGAAATGCGTGTCACATTAGAACAGCAGTTTCCAGTCAGTCTCAGTTGCAAGATGAGGCTCTGCAAGTTATTTGTTGCTGCTGTGGATGTGGAAGGTGAAAACCTGGCCGAGACAGAATACTTGGGAGTTTCTCCAAAAGGTGAAAAGGGGAGATGGGGAAGAGGTTAGGTCACCTCTGCAGATGTAAAATAGTTTTCACAGAAGACGCTGGGTGTGTATTCACACTCATGGAGGGGGGTTAAACTAACAACAGAAGCAAATTACTGTTCCAGCTGTCAGATCCGCCCCAGCTTCTCTCAGAAGTTGCTCCCTCTTTGGCAGCCGATCAGCACGTCAAGCTTCACTGAACCCCTGCAGTGGTTTAAGTTAAATCACTGCAGTTTATAGCTGGTATTTTACAGCCAGTTAATAAAGGCACTCCGAGTTTACTCTACCTGTCTTTGTAAGTCAGCAATCAAAACTTACTTACTTTTGGTTCCTGGCTTGAACAACAGGCTCTATTGTTCATTACTGTATAGGGATAAAAAGATGATTCTTACAGGGGGAAATACACCCTCTGCCCAGAGTTTTCRTTCATTTTGGGTCCTGATACAAAAAGCGAGTCTAGCATTCAACCACATTTTAGGATTTTACATTGTCTCAAAGGAAAAGTTAGACTGTAAAACACATCCTGTGAAAAAAGGCGGCAATTGGGAGAAAATGCATGCTCAGCATTACAAATATAATACAAAATATATTCCTATAATACAAAACTGACAAGAATATTTCTTCCATACTTACAATCCACTTCTCACCCATACAGACTGAGTGTAAAAATGAAGGTCCTCATTCAAAACAGAACTGATGGGTTCACTGAAGTGCAGCTCTCTGCCCTTGCAGCCTTCCAGAGCAAACAGACTGATGGAGGGCTCAGCAAAAACCTGGGGGGGGGAAAGAAGAAATAAAAGCAAAGTTTTACTAGGAATAGTCTAACTTCCCTTGTTAGGCATGATGCACACATTTGCCCACTTCAGTTTAATTTCCACATGCTTTTGGGTTAGATCATGCTCCCTCAGCAAATATAACAGCAAGGAAAACAAAAGTACATCCACCAACAAAGCACACAGAGCTGAAACATACTGGATTTATCAGTGGCTTTGTCTTCAGAGTATAGTGCCCCACTGACACAGGCCAGACACAGTGAGTCACTTCGAGATGCGGAGAAGYCTCTGTTTGCATTTGAAAAATCTCTTTTTGATCCGGTTTGTATCACCAGGGCCTTGATTCCTTTTCATAAATGCAGTTTATTTATTTATTGATGGAACAGGTTACAGCAGTGGTATTCACGGTGATCTGCAGATTGCATCTAAAGTAGTGAGGCAAATCACAAGTCTATTGTCCCTAGACTTCAATTAGCAGTGGTTCACTGGAAAAATCTTAGGGATCTACAAATTGGAAACGGTTAAAAACGTCAGATCTAAAAAGTTCTCAATGTTTTTAACAGATATTCCTATTTTTCTTCTGACGATCTTGAAGAAATAGCGTAATTAGTAACCCCTAAATGTTTTTCACATAATGAAACATTTTTCACCTCATGTCCTTTTCTACAGTTGAGAGATTGCCTATGTAAGCAAATAAAAAGATCAGTTTGCATGTGGTACAGCTGTAAGATCCACAGAAAAGCACAGAGGGAACAGATTTAAATATACAAAGTCTGTGCCTTAGTGCAAGGAGCACTTGTACAATTTTTCAGCATTTTTAGCCTAAAACCATAAGGGAAGTATCGTAACCAAAATCATAAGCACTTGTAATTTATATCTTGATGCAGCTGGTAAAGGAAGAGGGAATAGGTCTGAATAAYTGCTTCAATTATCAGCCTCTCCAGGAAGTCACCTTGTTCTTAGCAGACATTACCCTGAGATAGATGGCCCAGGCAAAAGGTAGGATTTCTTTTGCAGTGAAGACATGGCCTCAGGTGGAATGAATGAAAAAATCTTGAATTAAAGTTGACACAGGCACTGAGTAATTAAGAGAACTTAACTTTCATGTTTGAAGAGGCACATGTATTGTAGTGAAGTGCCTCTGAAGACCTCAGTGGTGATTCAGGACTTACAAATTTACTGGCACTGACTCAGACCACTTGGTATGTAGCTGGTTGTTCAAATCCTGCCTCAGAGAAATTGCTTTCCTCTGCCAACCAGTGCAGGGACAATATAAGTCATGCAACATTGCATGGACAGGGAGTTTGCCGAGACATTTTAAAGAAGAGCCCAGGATCATCCACTTGGAGAGATTTTTAAAGCCCACTGCACGCCTGAAAAACTAATGTTACAAAACAGAAAGAGATTAAAACGCGTAACGTTTTTATTTTGGAATGTCAGTTCATCCCACCTGCCTTCTGGATGAGGTGGGTCAAATTTACAGTGTGTGTCTGAASGCTTATTTTGAAATCTAGACCAGCAGACCTAGTGCAGGCAGCTACTTCTCAGGTTGTTTTGCTCAGCAAGGCAGTATCATCACACTCCAGTTTGCTAGAGCCTACTCCCTTGGCACTGGCTTTCACCTGAGTGGGACCAGAAGCCATGTCCAGAACAGGTCCAACAGGGAAAATTTTCACAAGTGCATTAGTAAGTATGGGAAACACCATTTGGCCTCCCTGTTGTTAGACACTGTTACCAAAGCCTAAAATTTATCCTGCTGTTGCAATATTCACTACGTTAAGAGACAGGGACGCTGTACTAGATGGACAAGTCATCTGATCCAGCATATCCATTTATATACCAAGAATCAGAACAGCAAATTGGTGAAGTCACTCTAGCTCTCATGAGGCTGAGACTGTTTGAACTCAGTGGGCCTGAGAAAGCCCTGTCCGGTTGCTGAGAGTCCCAGCCTGTCGGTACACAGCAGACACTGCATCTATGACACACACACACACACCACCCACCACAAGGACTGATACCACCTTTCCAGCGAGACCTCAGAAGGACTCCACTGATCTTGGCACAGACGTGAAGCACAGAAAAAGAAAACATGCTGCTGTCTCAAGCAGTGAAGCTCTCATATTTCCATAACCATATATAGAGCAATGAGCAGTTTACTCACTTTATATATACCGTTTTACACCAACAGCTGGCAGCAGTGACTTGGCCTGGCTTTTTTTCTCTGATTTTGTTTTCATAGCTCCATGGAAACTACCAACAGTAAAAAACAAGGTTTTGAGGCTATACTGTTACACTTACTACAGAGGCATCTTGCTCCCACCCTTCCTTGCAGAATGCTGAGGTGCCCTTTCACCCGTTTTCAGGCTGAAGAGTCATCACTGATAGATAAGCGTGAGACTGACAGGATCAGCTTTCTTCACCATGGCCCAGTCCTGACAGCCCAGGGAGGAACGGGGCTCTCTGAAAGCCAGAGGAAGGGCAACYGGGCAGAGAATACATGAGGGGACAACCTCAGATTGTGGCATTGCTTTAGGTGGACCCCAGTCCCCAATTTTGGAAGGTGAGCTAGACATCTACATYTACCCCTGACTGGCAAGTCATTGACGTGTCCAGGTCAGGATTACCTTAGCTTCCTGTCATAGTTATTTCAAGGAAAATACCTGAAATGCCACCCTTTGGGGAAAGCTTGCCAACTGCAAGAACAGCAAAGCACTAAAGAATTATTTAATCTGATGTCTGTGCGTTAAGGAACTAATTGCTTGCTTAAATCAGCACCAATAAAGTTTCAAGAGCTTTTGCTTGTCGTGTTTTTTAATGCCAGTGTCCAGGGAGAAACTTGAAGAGATTTAATATATTCAAGAGGCCGGTGATTAAGCAAGGCTGTATTTACATAGCATTTCAAGATATAAGCAGCCTTGTGAACTGTTAAATACAGTGATATTCTTTACTTAACAGGTGTGGTAGTCTCCAGCTAATACAGCATGTGATGCCATGAAAATGACAGAGCTTTTTTCCCTCCCCACGGTGTGATTTCAGAGGCTGAAAGGTAAGCCATGGAAATCAATACACTAAAAATCTCTTGCATAGTTCAACTCAGCTCAGACTTTCCCTGACTTCCACCTTTTTTTAATGGAGGGAAGCTGTGCACCATAGGTTTTTCACAATTCAGAACAGAATTTTATACTTTACCAGTTCAGAAAAAAATTTAAGGCATGCCTGAAGTGTTTGATATTAAACAAAGATCAGTGCAAGATGAGCTTCCTTTCCAGCTCAAGATGAGCTGCCTTTTGTTTGCAGTGCAAGGTTTAGGTGCTTAACCCACTGAAAAGCAATAATGTACAGACACAAAGACTAACCAAAAGGTGCTACAACTGAAAACCAAGTGCAGAAGTGAATTTCTACACGTGCTTATAATGAAAACAAGTATAGTTTTAGCTACGGATAACATACAGATAATTTTTCATTATGAATTTTGTGAAAATTATTACTAACATAGCCCTTTTGAGAAGGGCTTACCCCAAAACATTTTTCCTCGCACATTTTTTCGCAAACTTAGATTTTGCAAACTTTGATGGGAAAGCCTAATAAAGCCAAAGAAAGAAATCCATGGGGCCGGAGTAAAGCAGGACTGTAACCCAGTCGTGGCAAGGGTTGGTACATTTCCCCCCTTTGCGTCCCTGCTGACCTGTTGCTAGGCGAACCGCATTCGCCAGAGCCTTAACTTGAGGAGACTCCACAGCGGTTTTACAACATTCTTGGAAAAATCTTTACTCTTCAGTCTTGGCTAACTCATCATTTACAACTGTCTTTACTGAAGCTGCGCTGGCCGGGCTACTCCCTCGAGTGTGGGAAGGGTGCCTGGCTGAGGGAGAGGAACACGGTGCTGGACAACAGCAACACCCACTAGTCCAGTCCCAACTACACAAAATGACTCAKATTGCCTGGCCCTGGGAAACACCGATTAATTTTTGTATCCGATTTAATTATTTGCCTCATGGGAATGCTGGGGAGATTACTTAACACCTGTATTTAACTTAGAAAGGATAATCAATATAGAAGTACAGGAACTATCACAATTGATCAGAGCAAGAATAAGGAATGCCTCAAAAGAGRAAARAAAGAAARAAAAAAAAAAAAAAAAAGACTGTTGCACAACCTACAACCCAGATCTCATTTTTGTTTTTAGAAACTGTAAGACTGGTTTAACCTGAGGGCTGAAGTTAACATTTTAGAAGGAAAACTAATTGCTCACTGCAATGACCCTGGATACTCTTGTCCACGTAAGTCACATCAAATATTACAGGGAGTTTCACAAAACCACATACCTGAGAAAAGGCAGCATTAGAAGTGAACTCCCCATTGTAAGAACATCTTGCAAGGTCTCTATCCCAAAACATGAACCTCTTCAAGCAGCAAACACYGGACAAATGCCCCAATAAGCAACCATGGCCCTATAAATGGCCCAGCTGACTTCACCCGCTCTCTCGCCRCCAGGCGAGCGGCCCACGCTTTCCTTTCCGTGAATTCATGGTAATAAAAACGCAAGTCCTTGCTGATGCCGGCAAGGAAACCTGYACCTCTGCAGCGAATGCAGCAACCCTCAACCTGTGCTATGCCTTTACCTCCCTGCAGAACTACTAAATAGATGTGTACCTTTCTAATGTTAAGTGGGTTTCCAAAGTGTGTAACTGCCTGTTCACTTAAAGAAATACATTCCTGTGAGATATACTTTTTAGCATATTTTCCCCACCTATAAAATAGTACATGAAAAACACTCACTGGTCTTTCAGACACATTCCCCTTTTCGGAAGGGAAGAGGCCACGTAACACATTGCTATTCAATATGCAATCTAGATTAATACATGGGTATTGCAACACCATTTTTCTTCCCGGAATACCAAAACTAAAGGACATTATTTTCTCATTATCAAGGTACAGATATGCTTTGTTCCTTCTTTGTATCCTCTCATTAACCTATAACTTTTCSTAAATGCTCCCAGAAGGACAAAACAGTCCAGTCTGAATTTGAGCGAAATGGAACAGCAGGGAAAAAATACAGGTAGGGCCTCCTAAAGATTTAGTTCAAGCATTATATGCCTCGGAGACTAAGCCAAGAYGGGAAAGAGGTTCCTGAGAATAAGGGGACACTTTCCCCACTCTCCTTATGAACCTGCCTAACTTTTGCTTTGCTACTTCCTGAACAAACAGTAGAGGAAACTGGTTACAAAGGTGTGCTCAATTCCTCTATGACGCCAGTGCATAATAAATGGGGAAATAACCAAAGTGGAACCACGTTAATTTGAATTCCTTGAGAAATGGGGGAGTGTGTGTGCGGAGGGGGTGGGGGTAGCATGCCATACTTAAATGATGACAGCTTCACTTTTCAGCAAAGAACCCATAAAACATCCCTCCAAGAGCTAAAGGTTAGAACAAAAGCTAGCCAACCTAAAATACTGTCATCACAGTGAAGAAATCAGACCATCACTAGTCTGAGCCTGTTTTCTTATCCAAATTCATTTTGCGTTGCTCTGAAAGGTTTGGGTTTTTCTATTTTAATTGGGCCAACTCAGTGATTTAGAAAGAGATTTTTCAGTTTGTTATGTAATTAAGCTCTTAAACAAGCAAATTATATTTCTGGCAATTTTCAAAATAAAAACTCAAAAGTTCACTTTCCTAAAAAAAAAAAAAAAAAAAAAAAAAAATCCTCATTTTTTTCATTTAGAACGTTTGCTGTATTTGTTTGCAAATATTTTGTTTGCACCAAAGCTGCATTTTCCAGAGAACAAACATTCCCTCAAATCCTTTCCTTATCTTCAATTGGTTGATCTATTTTCAAAAAAATCAGTCAAGGCTTTGCAGAAGTTCTTAGCTGTTTCATACAGATTAAAGCATTACTGTTACCTCACTCAGTCAGAAAAATCCCACTGCCACCTTACCGTGTTGTTCTGTCAGGTCACAAAAGCACACCCGTGCCATGAAGGAGTACKACAAATACGTAACTTTAATCCTCAAATTCTCCTTCCAAAACAGAGAGCCCAGAAATCTTGTGGCAGCTGACAACATCCAAAAAGCCTCTCAAAACTGTTATAGATTTTAAGTGAAAACTCAAAAAGTTACACTGAAGGTACTGCTACATGCAATAGCAAAAACATCGCTAGATGTTCCTTCTAGTTACTAGAACAGATAGGAACAGAAATGGCAGCTTGATTCAGGGCCAGGTGCAGAAATTGGTGTGGATGCCCAGCCAAGCTGCACACCCCACAGGTGACTGCTATGTTTCACAGCTGCTTCAGAGTTAGCCCCGCACAAAGAATCTATCTTCTTACATACATCCTGCAGATAAAGGCCCAGAGTTCGGACTTCACTCAGCTGTACAGTATCAAGGTAACATATAGTTAATTATCATTACCATCTTGCAAATTAGAAAGGGAATACCCAGATCCCGTGTCCCCATTTCCTCCAGCAGATTTGTTCYGCTATCCCAAAGGACTGGCTGAAACAATCTACTTCTAAAATACATAGCTGGACCACACCTACACCAGTTAACGGACTTGGACTGTTTTCAAAGGCTGGTAACGAGCTAGCCTTATGAGTCCTTTGTACTGCTAAAAGCATATTTTTTTTCCCCTCTACCAGTGCCACACATGGGCCTCTACTTTAARTCAACATCTGGGATGCAGAAACCTCACATACTAAAGCAATACATGGCTCCCCCCGGCGCGAGAGTCCTTCCAACAGTTACACTTGCAGCAAATACATCTCACTTAAAGGAGAGCAGGAGACAATGCACATTCAGGGCTTGGTGCCGGGGTTAAACATTCTCCCTCTTACACGTGAGCTATCAAGATACACACCTTAGGTCTGAAATTGGGCTGGTATTTAATCTGAATAATGGAAAGGGTTCCCAATGTCACAAGTGAAATCAATAAAGCTATACAACAATTCCACTTGGGAATACGCTTGCTGCTCTCTTGAATGAGCTAACAGAAATATCTTGTAATACAAAGGGCTCTGTTCCAAGAACAGCGCATTGCGGACAATGCACAGAATTAACTACGGCTGTTTCTGACCGCTGACCAAACTTGCTGCTGCCTGCTTAACATCACGTCTGTACTACACACAATGCCTCTGAGCACTGTCCCGTGCGATTAGCATACACAATGCGTTAGGGGCCAATGAGGGCATTTCTGTTTGTGAAACAGGTGTGGTTCAATAGCATTTTATGCTGTTTAGTGCCTCCATTTTGTGAAATACAAGGGCTCCTATTTGCAAGAGAGGAACTGAACTAAGAGGTGCAAGCCACTTACAAAGTACAGGAAGACGTGTGTAAGCTTCCCACACACAGCCTGCCAAACACACTTCTCCCAGGGCTTGGCCCTTGGTAATCAAGGGCTGCCAGTAGCTTCCTACTATGCCAAACTGCATAGTTACTTCCCTATGAGATTACAGGCTGGGGGATTTGGATGAGACCTACCATTTCATGTCAAAACTTCACTCCGATTTAGCAGAGCAGAGTCCAAAAGCCTAACGTGAAAAGGAGATCTGAAAACCACTCTCAGCAGGTGGGAAGCTATAGCTCCACTGAAGTCACTGTATCTATGTAAACTAGTGAAAAGACCAGCTCTCAAACTTGAGTTGTACATCCTTCCCACCATGCCCATGGCTTTTGGTGTTTAGGGGGTGAGGTTTTTTGGTGTTTTGTTTTGTTTTTTTTTGTTTAGTTTTGTTTTGAAATCTGTTCACAAATGGAAAAAAGGACTTAATACTTGAAGGGAACTGAATTGAGTAATCTTTAAAATCTAGTTTTGTAAGAGTTACATTGAAGGGCACACGTCACATAGACTGAGTTTGTGTTCTGTGCTCAGGGGAGGAGGAGGAGTTTTGGAGAAGTTGGTCAGTGCTAAAGAGGAGTGGACAGAGCTGCCACTTGCTTCTCTTTTACCAACAGTGTTATGGCCAGCTTATCTTTGATGCTTTTGTGTAGGAGCATACCAGGATATGGGACAAAGGCACAGACAYGACAGCAAGACTCCAGAGGCATATGTCCTGTGTGCAGGATTACAAYAGGATGTACAAAAGGCTGTATCTATCTTGTATCGGACAGTACAATGCATTCCTGTCCAATCTCCTGGCCATAGAGGACCTCGTATCTCACCTTACTGCTACAATAGGTCACTTGACTGCAAGTTGTGTGCTTGGCTAGTAAAACCGACATGACCTGAAAGTCACATGAAGACTATATGCATGTGTAATAAGTACTTGGCCTGTATCTCAGAAGTCACCGAGGGAGAGGATGGCCACATGAGCTTTGGACTGGACTATCTGATGTGTCATACACAGCTCACAGGCCACATGTGTGGTATATTATAGCACTTTACTGACCCATGATTTGAGATGCCATTAGAAGGTGAGAGCCTTTTCTGTATTTCTGTAAAATAGTTAGTAAATTAAACAGTATTGTGGCAAGTATATGCCACCTTGTAATATCAATTTTCATGTCTTCTGTGTGTACTTTGCTTTAAGACTGAACCTTGGCTGTAGGCCTARTAAAAGAAGCCCCATATGCTTAGATGGCGTGACAAAATGTCTCACTGCGTACTAAGGTTGCTGAGCTGTATTATAAAGACCAGGCAGAAAAATGCCAACCAATGCAACTCGTACAAAAGAGAGCAACTTTGAGCCCAGAATACCCAAGAGCGTGTGCCTACAAGTGACCACGTGCAGCCTGGCTTGTTCCTAACCCCAAAAATCCCATAAGCCAAGAAAATAAACTTCACTCTTTTCCCTGAGTGGGAGGTTTGTTTAGCACAAGCATTTTCTTCAGACATCTGACTAGGAAAAGAGTTCCAAAACTTTTTTTTTTTTTTTTTTTTTAAATAAAGCCCTTACATATTGAATAGGCTTGAGGGATTTGATTGTAGCAGTCGGGCAGCCACAGGAACTGAGGTCAACGTAGAGGCCTTCTTCCAGCACACAGTGATTGTCAGTGATTTCCCCTTGGTAATACAGGAGCCAACTGCAAGAATAATGTAACAAGAAATATTAGCTGCTCTAGCTGCTTATTAACAGTAAAGTTTTTTTCAAGATTTAATATTTGCTAAGGAAATAAGGAATAAAAAATTTGTTTGTTCTTCTTAAGCTTAAAAGTAAGGTGACTTGAAAGGCTATGCGACAAAGCAACCAAAGCAGAAAAATTAGATCATGTGGTACAGAAATCTCAGTTCCAGAGTCAAACGACGCGAGTGGAATGCAGACACTTCTACTGTACCAAGTTCTCAAAATCTGGAATAAATTCTAACTGGAGTTAAAAAAAGAATCACAGTAACTGTGCAAACTTCCCACAGGGAAAGCAAAATGCATATTCCCCAAACCAATGACAGGATGACAGTTACTGAGATGCATTGCAAGACAAAGGGTCTAAGACATGATGGAATATGATGGGCATGTGTTATGCACTTTCAGCTGTCCGAAATTTAGTAGCGTTTAAAAAAAATTTTCATATTACTTAAAATGGTGGCATGTAAAACACACTTACCATCCCCGAAGAACCTTAAAAGAACATGGTATGAATGATGTAAAATCAGAAACTTCTGCTGTGAAATCTATACATGCTCCTTGGAAATGTGTGTTACTGAAAGCTTTGAGCTACAAGAACAAAACAAAACAAAACCAATGACTAGAMGGAAAACGAACGCTTTATCATTAATGTAAACAGAGATAGTTGTGCTCTTAGAGAAGTATCCATTCAATTCACAAAGATACAATACATAGAATGAATTCTCATTTAAGGAATCTTACATTTCTACAGCTGCTTTATTTTTAGAAAGATCAAGTGTTTTATCGTCTCTGGGCCCAGTACAGGATGCTTCCCAGTGATGCTAAGGCAGTGGTATCAAGCGTAAGTTCAACCGCAGCAGGAGAGGGCCCAGAGAAAAAGAGAAGGCTAGGACTGAAGGATGCTACCTTCCATCCAAAGTACTCTTGAACTGCAGCTAACTCTTGCTGCAGCTCAGCAATCCAGTGTTCAAAACAGGGCAGGGAAGCACTGGTCAAAAGATACAGGGCTACTGTTGACAAAGTGCCTTGAAATCTTCTGTGATCACAGTGATCGCAGGTAGTTTCTCATTCAAGAACTAGCAGGAGAATTGCTGGGGGAACTGGGTACAGCCTGGTAGATGCACCACGAACTTCTGAAGTTCAGCTAAGCTGTTTTTACATGTCACGGTGAAGAACTTCAAGGCACATTGAACCATACCCCACCAGTAAGATGTGATCAATTCACCCTGAAAAAGCAGTAAGGTTGAAAGCATTGCAGTAAAAGAAAAAAGAAAAAAAGAAAAAAAGGAAAAAAAAGTAGTATGATACAGCCTATGATCTATAGCAAAGTCGCCTAGAATTCTGTACCCTTGGGCTGCCACTATGTAACCGAGGTGAATTTCACTTTAAAGCCTGAAAGAGAGGCTGAAAAAGAATGAAAAATTTAACTGCATCAAGAGAACAGCTCCTATTCTGTAATGGAAGAAAAACACGATGGCTGTTGCAAGAGCTACTTCCCCCTTCATGCCCCAAATTGGCCTAGCTTCCTGCCAAAGAAAAGAAATCAAATGCTTTTGCCAGCACAGAGCGAGAAGGCCAAACACAAGTATAAGCAAATGATTTTATGGAAAAGCTCAGTCTATGTTTTTAAAAGAAATGAATGTTTCCTGTTAGAAAGAACAAGAAAGGCCTAACTTGGCCTTGCATGCTATAACTGCAAATTGGAGAACACAAATCAGCTACAATATAACGAATAAAGTGTAACTGATTTTTCTGCAAATATAATTGCACTGCTATGTCACAAACCATCTATTTAAGCTGTAATTACATAGTATTTTCTACCCACTTATCTCAAAGCTTTTTATAAAGGAATATATATATACACACACTGTCTTTCATAGGCCAGATGCTATGCAAGGCTTTTAAAAAAGATCTATAACTCATTTTCACACAGAATACATGAATGATGGTCTTAATTTGACAAAAGCTGGGGTGAAGTACTGATTCCTCAGTGAAAACATTGCGTATCTGCAATTAGTCCCAAACTGCAGCKCTCTCTACTTTGTCAGGGTTTGACGTTACTATACGAGTTTTGCTTCCTAAAAAGTCAATGGACAGCATGTTAAAACACAAATACATGTTATCACAGCAATTATCTCTGCTTCCTAAATCATCTGTGCAAGTCAGCTGCTATTRAAAGAGGCTTTGTTCTTGCCGGGCAAACCCAAGTTTTATTTTTAATAAATAAAATGAATGTTTTTTTAGAGTTGGTGATTTCAGTCATTCTTACATTATATGTACTTTGTTTATTAGGGAGCCTGGCAGGAGGAAAAGGTTAGGGGAGTTACCAAGAGATTTAAGAAAATTTAGTGGCTTTTCAATTTCTGACGAGCAACTAAAAACAGAAGTGAAAAAAAGGCACACTCTTGTAGATGGTGAAAACAGTTCCCTTAACTCAGACACATTTATTAAAGGTGGGAGAATGCATAATCATTCAAAATAACCGGTATATGGCTTATACAAAGGTCAAACATTAGGATACTTAAGGATTTGCCAGCTCATACACACCATGCTTTGAAGTTCCAAATTAAGAGACTGTTACTTCACTCTGAATGGGAAATTCTTCATATTTATCCAAAAGACCGCCCCTTACTTATCCTAAGTGATTAAATGTTTTCCCATAAAAACTTACTCAAAATATTTCTCCTCCTAAAAGAACTGTAGCAATTTAAATTATGTTCTTCCTTCCCTAGCTTTAGGGCAGAATCCTATGAAAACCAGGATTGTGATAAATCAGAATAGTATTTTCTACAAACGGTGTTAAGACTGCTATTAGAGAACCCAAAAGGCAAAACACAATCTAGTACATGTCAGTATCTAAAGGTGACTGTGCATATATACACACACACACGTGAAAATTTTTTTTTCACATATTATGGGAAATAAAAAGACTGTAAAGCATAATTTATTGAAACTTCAAAGATTTGAATTGATCTTTAAGGTCTGAAAAACTGGATTAAAGCACTCAAAGAATAGTTTTTGGGAGATCCAGAAAAAAATAGAAGAGTTGAAGATGGAGAGAAAATTATCTTCAACTGTTTGGATCCCACCGGTTTCCTCTGAGTCAGTTATTTTATCTGGTATCATTTACCAAGGCCTTACTGTGAACCTACTTGCAAGTCTTTGGATTTGGCCGCAAACTGCCATATGAATAGGTTTGGCAGGAAATCAGTGTTTAAGACTAAAATAATACACCAATTATGTCTTCAGACAGGAAACATTTCCTGTAGTCCTGGGTTAATCATAAAATTGTGGAACTAGAATACTTGGAGAAAAAGAAGGGTGTGGTCAACCTGCTAAGTAACACAATGTATGTATTTCCCACGCGCTTACGGCCATTATACCCATCCAAGGAAGAAAGAGCAAAATTGTGTCCAGATGACAAAATACTTAAGTATTCTGAAAAAGAACCACTGAGCTCTAAAGTCTCTTTTGTCTGAAAAAACATTATGTTTCTTGAAATAAAGTTTTCCAAATTTGCTTAATTAAAAGCATGCCATAGAGAGAGCAATATAACCACTTAGATCATCACCCATGCTAGCAGCACACTCCAGGACAGAAAAAGAGAACTCAAACAACTAATGCAGGAAGGGAGGAGAGCCCTGTTGGGACAGAACATTGCAGGAGACACAGACCCTGCTTGGTGATGAGCACAAACACTTAGAGCAGGTTTTTGTTTCAGAAAGACATCACAAAAGTACATCAATGGAACATAACCTTGTGAGATAACGACCAAAAGTGTAAAACCCTAAACTAACTCATTCTTGAGACTAAAAGTGAACTATAGGGACTGCTTTCTCTTTATAAGTTGTCACCAAGTTAGACACAATTTTCAGGTAAATTATCAGAATGCATCGTAGAAGTGATTTATCATAGATTTATTATAATCAGGATGTATTCAGTTAAGGTCTCATGTTACTGTGAGGAAAAGGGAACCACACAGCAAGTGGTGCCTACTCCTTAAGGAGCAGCTATACATGCTTGGGAGACTATGAAAAGCAGAGCTACCAGCATACAAGACTAAAAAACCCAGCTTCCCCTGCTGATGCATCTGTAGGTTTGAAGAGTGCCGTTCAATTTTCTGCAGTTTATACTTCCTTCTTCACCTCATATGTGAACAAGATAGTGACAAACCAGATACAATGCAAAATAATGGCAAGAAAATATGCCACAAAGAAAAGGATGAATGCATGTGATAGTGAGTTTCCAGAAACAGGAAGGAAAGAAGAGGAAAATATAGAGACCCAAAGTCACTCAAAACCTACTGAACTGCTTGCATTTTTGAGGACAGAATACTAAAGGGTATGATCTGGAATAAAGCAAAGAGCGGAACATTAGCAAACTTAACCTTTATAGGTCTACCAGTTTTCTCCATCAATGGTCTGCTGTATGGAGATGATAACACTGAGATATCATCTGAAGTAACAAAGCAAGACATTCAAGATCACCTGTATTTAATTATTAAATGTAGTTTAGTACTAGAGACTGTTATATAATGTCAACATACCAAATGTGGAGGCTCATTCGTTCCAAGCGGTTCCTGCAATAATAAATACATATACATGCATATAAATAAATAAAATTAATTACAATTAATTTCCTAGAAGACATGTCAAGTTCCTGAAATTTGTTAATCATGAACTCAAGAGCAGAGAAAAACCACACTTCCCAGGTTCTCGGCACAACTCTCTTCCCCAGCCTCTGTCATCAGCTGCCTGTAAGCCCACAACTACCTGCCTGACTGTTCAGTGCCTTTCCCACAGAGATCTTGCATCAGCATTAATTAGTTCACATAATGTGGATTAGAGTCCATGTAAATGTCTCTGCATTTATTTTTGAGTCTATTTCTTGAAAAAAGACAGAATTAAAACCAACAAAAGACTGCGACACCTCTTTCAACACGTGCTCTTCAAAATAAGGTTAAATGTTCCTTTCCTATTTTCAGTGCAGTAGTACCATTTATTATATACTTATTAGTGAGGATTGTCTTTGTTTTGCATCAGAGTTTTGACAGTTCTGGCACTAATCTATTTGGGCAAGTTGCACTACCTTGGATTTAATAATGGATTAAAAATATTTCCCGTCTTTATTCACTATATGTATTACAAGCATTTTAGCTTAAAAATAAGAAAAAAAAATAAATCAGACTTCTATTATACAGCAACAATATGGGCCAGATAAATTCTCAAGGATTTTTATATCCATTATCAATTAGGCATTACAAATTACTATGTTTTAAGGCAAATTAATCTTTCCAGGCCAGGTTATTCTTTCCATGAATGCAGTCTGCCGAAGGGAAGTTCTTCTTATGAAGTTTCCCTGACAGTTTTCTTAACAGATAGAAAGATCCAGAGCATCCATTTCAGTCTCCATCCTGAACAGACTCATGTCATTCACAAGGGTCTTTAAATTKTTTCCATGTATGTAGACAAATTGATTAAACAGCAAAGCCCACATTATAACGTTATGGTATGCTCTGAACTCCAAAGGTCTCATTTCTTTTAAGTTTTCCCCTTAACAAGTTCTGGTAACTCACCAACTTAATAGGTCGAATTGACATGATGATTTTACTAGATCCTCCCCAGTCAAAGAAACATTTATATTTTCCTTTCTCCAATACATATTGTTCTCCACAGAAATATTTCTGCTGATATGCGACCCACCTGGAGAATGACACAAAAATTAAACTGAAAACATCACATTTTTCTGTGTAGTTTGATGAAAATACTAACGAGTTAAACAGAACAATTTTCTTTGGAGTTTTCTTGATAAGTCCATCTGACAGACAGTGTAACATTAAACCCAATGAGGTGCATAATTGTCACACACTTGGTTTTCTGCTTTTACTTTGCAAACACTACTTTGACAAATGCATAGCTTTGGGTTTCTGCCTCTCTATCAAGCATACATTCAGCGTGAGATGATGCCTTGCTTAGAAGCTCAAAGGAAAGACACTTAATTGACAAATTTTTGAATCTCTCTCAGCTGAATCTTTACCTGTTCAGCATACCCCCAGAAGGACTTTCTTCCAACTTTTTGAGGTGGATTTAAGAAAAATGGTGCAAGAAGAAAGAGAAGTGAGGAAGTCTTGATGAGATAAAGCAAAAGCTTGCAATGGTTGGCAGTTCAAGCTTCTCCCACCCTGCTTTCCCTGTTGCGATTTAAGAAGAAAGAAACCCCCAACTATGTGAGATTGAGGGTCTCTCTAGCCCTGCAACACGCTCTTTGGCACTGGCAGAAGTAGATGGAGGCTAGTCAGAGAGATGCCACTAACCTAGCCACTTTTGGTGGTGCGTTCCTCTCTTAGTCACCTAGCACCTGGGACTGTTATATTAGGGATATTAGAGGGCATCTCCTTTTCTAGTCCTTTTAGCACCCATTTATGAATCTGTGTGACATAAATTAGTCTAATGCTTTTTTAAACCTCCTGGCGCTATCTGCTACCACAGCCTCCTTCAGCAGCAAGTTCCAGAAATCCACTGCCTCCAGTGTAAGAAAGGCTTTTTGCTCCCCACCTCTAAATCTGTTTTCAAGCAATCTTCAGCTAGTTCTGTAAAGCATCCCCCAACTGTTGTCATGCAGGATTCTGTGCAGGCTGCTGCACTAAGTTTGTCTACCACCTTCAGGATTTTGCAGATCTCATTCGTATCCCTCCTCAGCCATCTCTTCTCCAACTTGAGTCCCAGCTTTTCATCCTTGTATCTCATCCTCATAAGACACTAATATCCAGTCTCTACATGAGCAGTTCAAATCCCCCACTATTGCTACCYGTCTTAAGTTTGAAGCTTTTTTAGTTTCACTTAATGGTTGCTGATCCCTATCACCATCATCATTAGGGTAGGTATGGCAATGTTAATAATTCACTTCTAAAATTACTATTAAAATCTGGAATTTCCACCCACATGACTCCAGAGTGCTCTTTTCCCATAACGTATTTTATGTTTTAGCACTTGAAATCATTCTTCATGTACAGTACCACTCCCTTGCCTATAATAGCCTACACTATCATTCCTGTAGAGTTGGTAGCGCCTCTGCTTATCATTCCTGTGAAACTCTGCGGTATCTGCTATATCAGAGCTGTTATTTCATGCCAAGCATTCTAGTTTCCCCCACACTATTTCTTAGGCTTCTAGCACTTTCAAGTTTTGTCCTTGCTCCATCAGTTAGTACTGCATATCTCCATCAACGGACATTAGAGGCGGTCTAATTTACCTTTCTTATTTATTACAATTGTGCTGTTTATTTTCCTCCTGGACTTTACATATGGATACCATATGTTATGCAAGTTAGCCAAGTCCACCCTGTAGGCTGTATCAGCTTGAACCAGGTACTCTTCCACACCTGTTGGTTTAACCCCCTGCTTTTAGTTTAAATAGTTCTCTAAAAAGTATTTTAATTTTCAGTGCCAGCAGCCTGACTTTATTATGAATACGGCACAGCTCATCCTTTCTGTATAGGCTCCACCTGTCCCAAAAGGTATCCCACTTCAACATATCTAAAATCCCTCTTCTGTATTACTGCCAAAGCTCCTGTATCATGAAACTACAGCCTGTGTGACCTCTGGAGAGACAAGCTTTCTCTAGTAACAAGAATGCCCAGAGATTTAGAGAAAATTAAGATTTTTTTTTTTTTCTTCCATTTACCAAAGAAACGGAAAGAAACATTGTTCTCCCCAAAATGTTTACCACCTGTACCATGTGAAATATATTCTGTCAAAAGATGTACCCAAACCCAACTGTGCACAAAAATACTTAATACTTCCATCCATATATTTCAGTAGACTTACACTCCACTTCTCACAAGAATCGACCTCGTCTCTGGGCCAAATCCWGCCTGCTCCAAATCAGGGATTTCTTCATTGACGATGTCTAATGCTTTCCCATCTTCATCATCAGACTGAAAAAGAGCCACTGATGACTCTATGAAATCCTAAGAGGCAGCAYAGGAGTTAGAAGACATGCTGTCACAGCTCACAACATATAACATTTTGGGAAAGAGTTGTAGCCTGAAAGATAGTGTTTTATAAAGCAGTGAAGGGACTTAGGTCCCTGGTGTGGTTCTTTACGGGATATTTTGGCATTGAAGTGCCTAGCTGGAAGCCTGGCAATCTGATATGGCCTTCASTGGTTTCCACTGAACACAGGAAGAACCTGTTGACCCTGAGCACCATCCTTTCCTCTATGTGGATGACAGAGTGCAAAGATGCCTGTGTGGGAAAGAGAAGGGTTGGGGATTTAGCACTGATCTTCCAACAGCTTCACAAATGACTACTSCAAGCATTACCATGACTATAGTCTTTTACTTCAAGTTCTCCCTCCTCATCCCTTCCCAGCAGCAAGGCAGTAATCAYGGAGAGGAAAAGACTGGGCAAGATCACCTTTCCAGCACAAGGGGTTTGTAGTTTTTGGATACATCCATTGTATGACTAATCACTACAGCAGTAAGATAAATTCCGCATGACACTGTCATGTTCTCTTACACAGCCATGTGACATTGCTTTATGCTTTCAGCTAGCACAGTTGCTTGACTAGATTACTTGCACAGCTTCAGATTATTTGAATTTGGGTTTCRAATCTCTTAACTTTTTAACCACTTCACAATTTTAAGCACATGGTTCAGTCACTGCCTGGGAAAATGGAAAACAACAATCCATTCACTTTATTCTTTTAACAAAAAGTGTGAACTCAAATAAATTTCAGTGTTTCCAAAACATTCACTAGCATTATAATAAGTTGAAAATAAATAAGTCTTGCAAACAAGAGAAAAGGCTACCAAGCAAATACAGGAGCCGACACAGATTCACAAACATATGAGGACACCATCACAGGAATTATTACACTGAATACTTGCTGCTGTAGCACTTACAAGCTACCAACCAGAGAGCAGTATGCTGAAAGCTACACTGAGAAAACAAAGACTTACAACAATCAAAAAACACTTAGAAATTAAGGCCAGGCCAAGCATGTAGCCAGATTCATTTGGTCAGGTGAACTTAATCAAACAGGCTTTTTAGAGGACACCATGCCTTTGTACAGGATTCAATCACAATGAATAATGAAAACCAATTTTAGAACAAACACTTGATGTGGCTCAACCTCTCTGCATTGTTTACAGGACACTAAAAACCAATAGAACAAATTCCGTAGTAAAACTGGTTTTCCTACTATGTTGACCATCTCCTCCTTTCATTTATTTAAAAAGTTGCAACTACTTCAGGTATACACTAGAAATTAAAGTGCCAGGTCTGGCAAAATCATCATGAACAACTGCAGATTCAGGCTACTTTCTAGGAAAAAAAAAAAACCCAAAAAACTACTAGTGCAGTTTTAGTGCAAATGAAAAACAGCTACTCTTAATAGTCCTAAAGCAAGGACTTTGCAAGAGTTYCTGAAAAGCCATTTAGATCAAATCTGCACACAATTTCTTTGACTAAATTTAACATACTGAAATATATCCACAATTGTAATTACATTTAAAACATGTTTCAAATTCAACCATCACTTTTTCCTCCCGAAATTTTCACTACAGCTTCTCYTACAATAAGCAATAGAAGAAATACTTAAAAACGGACTTTCAGACCAAGGCAAATCATTTTAGACTTGGAAACATTAGTGGGAAAGCTCCAAGGGCAACATTCTGCTCCACTGAAAGAGACTCAGAAACTTCGCTCTTCCCCTGATCACGACAGCCACGGGCAAACCCCAGCTTCACAGATTCTCTCATTTGACGCTGCAGAAAAGAAGCAAATGCAACTGCGCCCCAAACCAGCACACAGCACAAACTGCCGTCTGCCCTCAGGAACGAGCCCTGTATTTGACTCCAGTGTGTCCAATACAGATGCTGGTAACAGAGCTGGCAGTACGCTGGACGAAACAATCCTACAAGTCCTTTCTATCTCTGCTTTCAGAACACTCCCCAAATCCCCACAYTAGAGCTTGCTGAAATCATCACAGCTGAAATACTTAAGACAGAGGAAAACTGAAAGCTCTTGCAGTATGCCTACATGAGCGTACATCTTCACCAGTGGGTGGGGAGGGGTGACKTGCAACAATCCCTCTTTTGTGTGCAATGGCTAACCTTTCTGATTTGTCAGGAAATTAAATTCATGCCTCAGCTCAACTGCAGTCACTGGTACGTGTATAGAAACATGGGTTGGATTTTCCTAGCGCTAATAAGCTCCGGTGGAACCTGTCATGTTGAGCATCGTGGCGCAGGAACATCTGAATAGCTTTGCATAGTACTAAGCCACATTGACAGAGCCGGTACTGACACAGGCTAACGAGGCACGCCGTACCCAGCCTGGCTCTCTGCAGAGCCATTTACGTGCTTCTGTACCACGCTCCCTGCTTTGGGAGCACGGCACAAAGGCATTGGATCCGACTCTACGTGGAGCTGACACAGGGCTCATCAGCTTCAGCTTCATGCCGTGAGAGCCAGGTTAAATTGTTTCCAGGTCTGGGCTGCCCCTAAAGTCAACACAGTCAAGGTGACCTGGTGTCACACCCCAGCAAAAAACAAAAAACCCTAGCTGGATTGGCCCTTACATGAGACCACACCGGTGAGTACCTAACAAAGAGCAGGGCCAATGCCCAACCCCACTCCCTACCTAAGCTGACCATGAATAATGCAACTCGGCTACATTTCACAAAACCCTGAATCTTCTACAGAGACTCTTGAATTCATCTGACTAGAACAGAATTTCTAGGGAAGAGCAATAAAGATTTGATATCCAGGAACACCCCTGCGGAGTCCGAGACCATCACAACCTTTACTGCACTTCTCACAGAATTTCTGAAGTTATGGAGAAGAGCTAGTGCATTCGCTGTGCAGTGAGGGGCCTTGAGCACACAGAACTAGTTTTGGATTTTTGCCCAGGTCCCCCTGAAAACAGGAGTTTGGTACTAAAATTAAAATCCTGACCTTAAGTATCACATACAAAGTCACGAAGGGAGCATATGGCAAGCCTGAACACTGACCTATGTATTGCACATCAGAGAGAGGCAGTCAATCTGTTGGTCAAGCCGAACAACAAAATGCCACTGTCATTTGTCATTTTATTGGCAACTAGYTCACTGCCTTTAGTTATGCTACAATTTGAGGAAAAGTATTACTTACACTTTTATTATCAATACGTACACATTGATATATATTTATATGCCAATTTGAATGATAATATGTTGATACATGAGTGCGAATRATACATGTTTTTAAAACGTTAATGACCTGAGCATCCTGACTGTTCTAGGAGTGAGCCAAATTAGATACATGCGTATACGTGGAAGGTCATCCCTGCTAGGCACGTGCACAATTTTAAGCTTGTCATTACGTCCTTTGCAAAAGGAAGATTTAAAAAGATCAATTTAAGTTACTCAAGTATCCTATGTATAGCTTGAAAAGAAAAAAAACCTAAGATTAGTCAGTAATTGAATAGGATTCAGCACATTCAAAATGAGGAGTTAGAAGAAAATTCCTGCCTGTTTTTCTCAGAAACCTGAAAATAAATTATTCAGAGAAGGACATTTTTCTGCAATTCAGTTTATTCTTCTATCTTTATTTTAAGTTATATGATAGATTCTGATTATAAATATAGCTTTTCCTAGGTGCCTTTCAYAAAAATCAAAACTGCAAATTGTGAATTTAAGCATGGCCTTTTTGGTTTCACATTAACTTTTTTGTTTTTAAATAATGACTGTTGAGAMAATGAGTTTGCTCTAAATGCCTATCTTCAAACTTCACAAAATTCCTGGCTCAGGAATATCACATCTCCTCAGACAAGGAGATGAGCAATCTAAGTATACAAGACTGAGTAATCTCAGAGTGAACAATCTAATTCTCAAAAGAAGCMACTCGTTGCAGCTGTACTTAAAGCTCACACARTTCCTATTACAATAAAATAATCTTCAAACCCCCAAACAAAACAAAAAAACCCCAAAYGAAAGGAAACGAGAAAGAAGTTCTAATCCCATGCTTCCCCATCACTGAAGTCTAACTTTGCTTCCAATACGGGACTCTGATATAGTTTTTATTATTATTTCACCTTTTCCCCCACTAAACACATTTTAGTAGCAGGGATTTTTTCACCATGATTATTTTTGCTGCCAAAATTTTCTGGCACAAAACCCACACAGACAGAGGGTAATGCTGTTTTAAGGCTTGCAACAGCTGCTGTGTTGAAAAGCTATTTTTATTTTAATAAAGAACTACACTGTACACTTATGCATGTTAAACTTTTTAAAAAATTCTGTTCTAGAGATTCAAATAGCTTGAAGTGCAGAAGTGAGACACTTGGAAAATCTGGCAGGTAGACAAGGAATTCTGCATGATACATTCTTTGTACGAACTTTACAAAAGCTATTTAGAACCTGCTTCTGCTTTACAATGTATACAGTGCAGTCTAAATTTCAGCAAGTAGGAAAAGAATGAGAGTGAACTTGGGCAAAAGACRGAATGACTAAACCCAGGACAGCTGTACCATATATGAAGAATAACCTTCCTCTTTATGTAGAGAACTGTGCATAATTTGCGTGAAATTCATAAAAGTACTTACAGCCTGAAGGAACCGGAAAGACAGAAGGACACTGTCAGTTCCCCCCCATGAGTGTCTGTCTTCATAATCTCCCTCCTCCAGCAAGTACTGACGGCCTTTGTAGCGTTCCTTATCATAGGCAACCCATCTACAGCAACCACACAACAAAAGAAAGAGAAATAACTAAAAGCAAAACAACTGCACACATGATTTTCCACAACAAATAAAAGGGGAAGAGAACATCCTAAGAACGCAAAAATGAGCATCACAGACTCAGCTAACAAACAAAGCAATGCTTGTTTGAAATCACAACAGGCACCCATGAAGGGTTCTTTGTGGATCAAAATCCCACCATGTGATTCTTTCTCCAACAACAGTTTATTTGTGTAACACTTCTCCACGTATCTCCTCTCAGTCAGCCATATTCCCAATAYCAATATTCGATACTACAGAGGCTAGTAGGCATCCAGCGGCCAAAACACTGTAAGCTACCAATTGTCAATGACAAAAAATAAGCAGTAGATCTCTTCAGTGTATTAATAAACGATGAGATTCTACCCTTGCTGGAGCTGGTGACAAAGTTAATGGATTTCAGCAGAACAAAATTTCACCGCTTATATTGTTTCCTGTTCTAATCTAAAAACATATATATATGAATACACAAGTGAATTGAATATATACGATATATTGCATATGGAATATGTTTTAGCACTAACAGAATAAAACTAAAAAAGTATTTTTAACAAATAGATAAGGYTCGATTAAAAGAAGGCATTTCCACATCCACTTTGAAAGCTCCAATGGATCTTAATATAAAAAAGTGCTTCCCCCTCCTTTTTTCTTGTAAGCATTTCTTTCATTAAAGCTCCCTTGTAAGTATTAGAACTGCTGTACAAATTCTGTCAGCATTGAAATTTGGCAGGCAGGGATAGCTTTAGTTTTAGTACCATTTGGCTTACATTAATTCAGCTGTTTAAGTTTTGCGTTATTAAAAATAAAAGCCGTCACAACAGACAGAAGGATGATTTTTTAATAATTTGAGGCTTCCCAGATAGCGAATATATAATGTATTTATGAATAGATTATTTGAGAATTCACAATTAAGTTTATTTTGAATTTAGTGCTTGTAAGATTCTGACAACAGCCTGAAAGGATGTATATTATTGAATCTTTATATTTACGTATTAGCATTGAAATCCCCTAAGAAAAAAAATAAAAGTTTCTGAAAACTATTTTATTGCTAAGCTCTTTGGTAGAAGCAACCATCCTGCATGCTTTCAAACAGTCCTACCCTGTTGGGTCTTGGGAGAGGTGGAAAGAACAACGCGTGGGGTTGGTAGGTCTCTAGAAGAGCTGGCGCTGAGCCCACCTCGTGAGCAGCCCACCTCAGGACTGTGTCACACAGCCCTTCTTGTGCGCGTGTGTGTGTGTATGACACAGAAGGGGCAGGGCAACACAGAATCAATCCGAGGCCTCAGTGAAGGAAAGCAAGGATAGATTCTTAATTCCAGACAACATGCAACAAGTGGCAAAGGAAAACCATTCAGACAATAAAACAGTTTATAGATTTCAGAGGCATCAAAATGTCAAACTGAAAACTGACCACACCTACCCAAGGTCATTTCAGTAAATTAAGTAGAGACTATCAGAARTATAAAGCAATATAAATTAAAGCTCTGTGTGAATGCTGTCATTAAGGAACAAAGTGGCCTTGTTTATTGGCATCCAAATGGTAAACACTGACTTCATACCTCTCRCACACTTAGTTTTATCTTCCTATATTCCCTTAGATAGATAAGCCATATGGAGAGGTGGTTTTATCCAAGGCTGATAATTGACAATAGAAATATGTATTCCTTTCTCTTCAAAATACTTTACCAGTGAGCGATTCTAATCAACCCTTAGTTAGCACTTCTTAGCATTTAGTTATGATTTCCTATTTTAAAGTAAATAAATATAGAAGTGAAATATACTTACACTCCACCTATTACACGTATTGATCCAATTTCCTGAAACTCCTCTTCACTACCAAACAGAGCTGGGACAGAACTGATGTTTTCTGAAAACTCTTTGGACCATCCTCCAAAGTGGGTTTTCTCATATATTATTATCTAGAAAACATGATGTTGAGCAATGCCTTGAGTATGCCCTGAATAGTAATTTGACGTTTGGGTGTGTGTACTGCTACAGTATGTGGAAAACACCTTTCTTCCCGCTCCAACCACCATCACTATGAAGAAAATTCAGGGTTGCATTCCTCAGCCCTTCTCATTCTTGAGTTCTCTAGAAGCTGAGGACACCCTATTTGGATTTAGATAGGCTTGTCAGGCGATTTGCAGACATTTCCACAGAAGGATGCTTATCCACACAATTCTATATACACAAATGCACTCTGCAGCTATATGACTCTGATTTATCCTGTAATCCTGTGCCTGCACAGTGTATATTAGCCTGCAGTGAATCCTGCCTGGTCACAGCTAGACACACTGAGCTTTATCCTTTGAAAGTAGACAAGAGGTCTTTCTCTGCACTTTGCTGAAGTTACTTCAGCGACTGCAGTTAACACCCCCTTGAGGTTCCTCATCTGCTGAATCACACARATCAGCTATTAATAATATTAATATTTATTGCACTATTTATTAGAAAAACACCCGAGTCTTGCATGTATTTGTATAATTAAAAGTTACCTAAAGCATTAGCATTTTTGTGGAGAACTAGAAARAGGAGGGAAAAGGAGCAATAACTCCGGATTAGCTTTCTGCTCCTCAAATCACAGAAGGGTCATGGCCTCATTTGTATTGGGATTGGGTATAGGAAGGAAGGGTCCTATTCCTGCCCCCTTCCTCCCCTCCTCCCTCCTTTTTTTTTGAACTTGGTATGTTAAATGGGAAAATCTCTCCTGATCCCTTTGCATTACAGTGACTGATGTGTCAGTCAGGAAAACTAATTTTATTTTGTAAAAGCTTTACAATTCTTCTATAGCAAATTCACATTCTCCTAATATGTAAAAAMCAAACTACTACTACTTTTACATGTCATGAAACACTAATAAGAAAGTGGACTTGACAGCATTAGTGAATTTTTCTTCAGCAGCAAACACTGAATACTTAATCAAACATCACATACCCAACAAAAAGAAAACAGCTTAAATAAAGGTTTTATATTTCCAAATGTGCTCATATTTTATTCTCAATGTCCTCAGTGCTTACCTTGACATTCATTGGCATTTGTACCTTTAGTCCACCCTAAAAAAAGATAGGGAGGGGAAAAAAAAAAAAGGCATTTACATAAAACAAAGTTATGCTTTGACACATATTTTATAGTACTATCAGAGCATGAAGCCTTTGTAATTATATTCACCATTTTCAGTGTTGGCCAAATCAAACACTAGTTTAAATACTCTGATAATTCATAAAGGCTAGGGACACTATAAACCTGACCTACAAACAAATCAGTGCATTGATAAGCCTGTAGGGGTGCAATCAATTTAAAAATATTCCTTCATTGTCTACTAGCAATCTAAAGCAAATATTTACTTCGTGTTTTTAAACTAATTTATATTGACCAATTTTTAAAATTAACTTTTAAAGCTTTGTTGTATTTATTTCAAGTTTCTTAAGCASAAATGGCAGAACACTAAGAAACTATAAACACCAGAAGAGAGAGAAAATACAGGCTGACATATTCATGTCTATGGTCAAAGAGCAAATACAACAAGTGCATTTTCTCTGGAAATGTTAGTGAATGACGTTCTGTGAGGGAATAAGACACCTACCTCCCAGGAGTGACTAAAAAGACAGCTGTTAGGTCTTATTCCTTTGTGGCTTTTAAACTCTCTTTCTGTAGGCTTGCTATGTACACAGTAGAATTATGTGTTATACCCTTCCACATCTCTTTCATATTTAGATCTACATGCTGTCTATCAAAACAAAAATTAGCTGCACCGCCCAAGATTTTTGTGCAATGTGTGGTCACAGCAACACTACTGAGTAATAAACTTCTCACCTGGTCTTCCAYCCACAATAGACCCTAGCTGTACCATTAAAAAAAGAAAATTAACAACTTCTGAAAAGCTTTTTTAGTTAATGAATTGGTGTCGGCTGTAATACAATTAAGAGYCCTTCAGTTCTATCTTATTTGATCTCCACTCAACAACAGCAGTTTCCCAGGAAGATGTCCTAGTGAGTCAGGTGGTCCCTCTGACTATGTGGTCTTACTTGGGCAGATGCAGAAGCCCAGCAAGCCATGGGACAGCCGTGCCATTACAACACTGCAAATGCACCGTGGCATGAGATGAGTGTTACGTGTGTAAGGATTAACCCTGAAAAGACGTTAGAACCCAAGTTATATTTAGATCAAAACCTTCAGGGGAGCAAGAATAGGAAAAGGAAGGCACACAACTTATTAGGGAATTGTGAAGTCCTCACCATTTTTAAGGGACGCAGAGATTTTACATCTGCTGAAGGAATTTCAGATGGTGAATCGCATTCTTCCAAAACCTTCATCTCTCCCTTGTAATTAAAGTCTGAATAAGCAAGCCATCTATAACAATAAGGATAAAGGACTTATTAATCTCATTAAATAGATTACAAATCTTATTAAAATTCTTTTCCTTTTTGTACTCGTAACACCTAGATAATGTGTTTTAGATACTGCCAGCACATCAAAATGAAGCTATATTTAAATACACTGGCAACATCAATGCTAAGAAGATCTCAGATACTTTTTCTCAGTCCAAGCTAAACATAAATGAAAGAGAAGAAAATCACCAATTTGTTCACTTATTTTAAGACGACAGTTTGTTACACTATGAGTATACAAAACCAATGTCAGTACTGAGGATGAGAAACTTGCATCACATTCTACCTAGGATTGTTACCTCAGGAATTAAAAGGCTTCTAACACTGTTTTTTTCAGTGGAAGTTATTAAAATATGATGATTTACAACACTCCTTTGGAAAGTAGGCTGTCGTAATTTTGACATGAAAATTAAAAATGCTGAGACTCCTTCAGACTGTTTTTAATCAAAAAGAAAGCTGAATGTAGAAGTTGGACACCGGGTTAGTAGACCAAATAAGGAATGGAGGAAGAGGCATTGATCCATATGGAAAATGATTTTCTTATAACTACACACACAGACCATAAGCAGTTAAAAGTTAAACTATGTTCTATCAAAACTAAGGCAAGACTCTCTTTAATTCCTTCACCACCTCAAGCTTCACAGACATATTGGCAAGGAAGGCTTGGCTCACACAGAAAGGCAAACTCAAGACTCTTGTAACAGAACAGCTAATGTAATTCTGCAACGATTTATGAGAAGAGGCACAGAACTCCCAAACTTCAGGAGCTGCGAAGTGTTGGCCATTTACCCAGGAAACAGACTATTCTGCTCAATACAGGAAATGCTGGGCTACCAAGGGGCCTGTATGATATTGCATCACCTCTCTCCAGAAAGTCAGGATATGGCTGTAGCTTGAGAAATGCTTGGATGATGTAATATTCATTTTCTGGTATTCAGCCATAGTGTTATAACAGGGTGGGTGACTAGGGAGACACTATCTATTCTCCAATGAACTAAAAGCTAATTATAGCTGAGCTGCTCCTTCTATTTATAAAGTTACTCGAAGATGGAATTACAGAAGACTTCTGCCAGCAACTAGAGGAAAAATGCCTTCAAAAATTTGGTTCCACTACTAAGAGCCAACATAGCACAATGCTGAAGTGTAGAGCTGGGAACATCTAGTGTATGTTAACCGATTTGTAGCAAAACCCCCCAGATATTGTTCCTATCGCTGACCGACTTTCATCCCATGATGTTACCCCTCTACCTGCTGGCAAAATGCTATTAAAAAGGTTCAGTACTCACACTCCTGATTTGACTCTTATATAAGGGTTTTTCTCAACATCCAGTTCTTCTAAATTGACAACTGCACTCTGTATGCAGATAGGAAGTCCCTCTGTACCACCAGCTGCCAGGCAGAACTCTACCTCTGGAACGCCACAGTCCTGCGGAAACAAATCAAAGGGTAAGGCTTACTGATGCCTGCAGAGTCTGCCCCGTCACAGCGGGGCAAGGACCAGTAACGTTTCCTTCTTTTTTCCCCGTCTTCTCCCCTTCTAACCTAATTCCAGGCTTCATACGATGGAAGGGTTTTAGGTTTTTTTTAAATGAAAACTGGAATTTTTAGAAAAGCTAAGGGAAGTAAATTTCCAGCTCCCACTAACTTTCAAAAAAGAACTATGCATTTATGCCTGTTGGGCTACTTTCAAAAAGCTCAGGTTAAATACTTTACAAGTAAAGGATCTGACAGTATTTACTGACAGATGAACCATGCATATAATACTGCTGACTTTTTAATTTTTTTTTTAGACAGCGCTGCCATAACACACACATAGATACATAAGATGCGTGCATAACTAAAACTTTCTAGAAATGTCTACTACATTCCCGCCTCCCTCCCTCAGTGATAATTAGGTTCTGAATGTATCCAACTACGATTTCAAGCCATGAGAGTTCAATTTTCTGTCATGCTAAATAAATCTACAGCATTTTAGACAAAGAAAGAAAAAGAACAGTACTAGGAAATATTTGTTTTGTTAAGTAGACACCTTAGCAATTTTTCTGTTACTACAGAGCAACAACCTCTGTTACCTTACTGAAGGTTTTCTACTGATAGATACCATGCTGGAGAACAACTTGTTGAACACATGATCTTCTCTAGAATTTGCAGGGATTTTATTGAACCACACTCATTTCATAATATTTATGTAAAATGCATTGCCAATACTTTTTTTCCCAGCATTCAAACACATCATGAATCAATGAGGATCTTCTATAAGGCCCTGCTTCAGCAGTTGTTACAGAACAGTCTTCCTATTACAGTGAAAGGCGGCTCACACGCTTACAGAGTTTGCTCAGCTGTAGCTGGAAACCTTCAGTTCTCAGTAATAACTTCACAGCACCCTTCCCCTTATCCTCCTGACCCACAGGCCCATTTGCATTAGGCCAAAGGGCTTGGACAGCATAAAGAGACCCTGAAAGTCCTAAACATGGCTGAAGGAAGATGCCCCTTGCATGTGCACTAGAGAAGAGGGATGAGAAGCTGTCCCTGAGGGTGCCCTTGGAGAAGCACCTGGTTACTGGATTTGTTGAGGACCCAGGCAGGGTCACGTCATGACGGAGAGATCCCACACAGCCTGACCCGAAAGGCAAAACACAAGAGCTTGCAGAGAAACCCAGCCGCAGGGCACAGAAGCTCTTATAGTTACAGCACCTCATCTCACGACAACACCTGCACGTTCTCCTTTTTCACACAGGTTTTGAGTGGAGCTTTCAAATGATGGATTAACATCCCACCCAGAAACACAGCTCTTCTGGGTTAGCAAAGTTCTTTCAGTAGTTATTTAACAGTCAGCAATAAATGTGACAATTGTAATAGGTGGACTCCAGGATATTATTTCACTTTCCTCTGAGACCTGAAGTAACACAGTATACTGTTTTGGCAACTCTCTCTCATACACAATCGTGTTTCCTCTGTATTGTACCTTGCAAACAATGCACACTGTTTGTTTTCAGAACAAAAACTGCCATACCAGAATTTTTATTTTCAGATGAGCAAAACCAGAAAGACTAGGAAAAAAGACTTTCTAGTACAATGCTACTTTGTGAAAGTGCTAAGGAACATCATTCCTCAATTCTAAGTGTATTGCTAGACAAGTTTAAAAAAAGTCTCTCATAGTTTTCACATGTATATGTATCTTATTAAATCACAGTTAAGAAATATTTGAAGTTTGGGTTTTTTTCTAATAATACCTGATACGTGTTATGGCTGAAATCTGAGAATCCAACAATAAAGCTTGATACGTAAAATCAGAAGTTGCACTTGTAAGAATTCCACAAATAATGATGCTAGATTCTTAATGGTTTCAGATAAATTCTGAAGCAAAGTACCTACAAGACTAGACAGGTGGCAAAATAAAGTATCTTTGCCTGCGGGCTCAGACAGAATATGAGACGGAGTATGTTTAATTTTAATTCAGTAGGAGTTTGTTGGTTTTTTTTTTGTTTTTTTTTGTTTTTTTTTTTCATTTGAAGCTTGGAAAAAGCCAGTCTGTATTCTCTTTTCAAGTTTGCTTTCCTGACTCTGAAGCTCATGAGGCAGGCTCCACCTCAAAAGATGAAGAATGTAGCAGTTCTCCAAAGGGTAGGTAAAGCACAAGCACTCATAATAAAATCTCTCCTATTTATCACCATCTCTCTCCAGCCAGATTTTGACAGACATAAAAAAACCTCTACACATTGCGATGGCATTTTTGTGTGTACTAGATTAAGTCCACAAAATCCTTTCATAAAGTGTCACATAATAAACTGTCTTCATCAAAAGCAATTAAAATATCTATTTTTGAAGGTAATAACATGTTTGAGCAAGAAGTACATTATATTTTCTAAGCACATTTTTTTAAAATCACAAATACATATTTTTACTTAAATATTGAGTTCAATTTACATATACTAATGTGTATTACATATTCAAAAAGACTGCAGAAAATGGTAAAATTTAGCATTGCTGTATGAGATGAACACTATGTATTTGCAGATGTACACTCAAGTACTATGCCATTAATTTATATAATCTAAGCATGTAAACATTAGCTTGGTAATATTTGCCCTAGCATGTTGATATTTGCCTGAGCATATTTAATAGGCATCATTATTTTCAGATGCTTCTTAAACATTCCTAATAAAGCCACCATCTTTAGAAACAAAATGAAAACCACACAAATATGATAGCATTCAGGTTGAGAACTAGATCTTTCAGTCCAAAGCCCTTTCATTTGCAAGGCGTCAAGATTTTCAAATAAGATACCCACATGCAAAACTATTACCATGCAAAACTACTACCACAGTGTTTCAGGCCAGATCCAAAACTGGAAAGTTTCCTCCCTATACTCCGCTGGACCTGCCATCCCCATCACAAGTAGTCAAAACTCATGCCATATTCATTATCCTACTGACACATCAGGCAAAAACAGAATAAAAAGCACAGCAAACAGATTAGGTAGTTGTGTTCATTTCCAATGATAACACAACCAGCAAATGCTTAGGTAGGTCACAGCCTCCAGGCATCCCACTCTGTCTTCCTTTACTCTGCGGTATGCTCCTCCTACCTCCACACAGTCAACCTGGAGTGCCTGTGCTTCCCTCACGGTCTTTCGGGAGCAGAGGTGTTTACAAAAGCACGGGGAATACTCGCACTAGCTCACAGAGAACAGACACTTCCAAAACAGCAACACGCCCCTCAGCAGAAAGGTGGAAGCTTCTTCTGAAGAGGGTTAAGACGATCCTCAAGATCTTAGCATTAAATATTACTCTTTGGTGGCATCTCTGACATTTTTCTAGTCCGACCAAGAGGTCCACCATAAGTGAGAGACCCAGAGCCTTCAACCCCCTCAAGGCGGTCTTGGCTGTTTACCTTTCTTCCAGATCTAGGGTTACAGCCCTAATAGCACCAGTAGGGCTAAATAATTTCAGCACTGTTAGGTCTTCTCCTTGGAGCTGTAAGCTGTGGTGACCGAAGTGATCAAAACAGCCTATTTAAATGAGGTAGCCTTTTATGTCAACAACAGGACAAAGAGTGACTGAAGTCTGGCTTCTTAAGCTAAATGCCGAAACAATGATGAGAGAAGAGTCTATTGAAACCCAGGCCTAATTAGTTCTGCTATTCACACGATTGCTTTTTAATACAGTCTAGACACGCATCTTACTTTTGATACACAGTTTGTCCTTAGGACACGTCAGCTTCTGCAGCATTTTTTATTTTAAATCTTGCTCTCTGTTGGTCCTCCAGCCTTTTTTACCCATTCATAATTCTTTCTCCCAGTCCTCCTGCTCTGTACCACTCTTCCTACCACCCATCACCACCAAACCAAACTACAGAACTCAACAGGGCCGGTAGTAAAATAAAATAATAGTAAAGAAATCAATGATTACTGTCCTGTAAACACCAACTAGCAAAGGAGACAATCTGAAGCTGCTGGGTGCCTTCCTATGGCATCTGACAAAGTAGTCCCTGCTTGAATTAATAACTTCTTTTCACCCAGCAAACCACACAAACAAAAGAAACACACCCTTCATGTAATACTGTGAACAGTCCCATTACGAAGAGCTTTGCTTAAGGACAGTCCACAAGGAATCCAGTTATTCTCTGCCTAACCATCTTGCAGACAGAGACTATAAACTGCTGCTTCAGATCTCGTCACCTTGCAAAATAGTGGTTTACAAGATTATGCCAGAATGGAAACATCAGCAACTCTTCTCAGCTCTTGTTTTTGGGAAAGTAACATTTAGCACCCTCTTTGGGCTTCCAGAAACAGACAGAAAAAGCCCTCCAATTCTTTAAGATCAATATATGCATTTGCAGTAGACCAGAGAACTGACTTGGCTAAACAGATTGTTCTGCAGGAGCTGCACTGAATCTGTACATGCAGGCAGATTTTGCCAGCTTAGGCTCATGTTGACTTGCCTTAGTGGAATTCCGACTCCTCATTACTTCAAACAGGTCTTCATTTTACTAGTTGCACAATCTGTTCCTTTGGGATCTTTCCCCACCCCCTCCAAAGTTCCTTCAAATTAAACACACATGGATACATATAATGCCTATCCACAGTAAGTCAAGCCACAAGCTAACCACAAAGCTAACAGAACCGTTGCTTTTTGTGGATGCTTGAAGCCAAATCAGAGCATGACACTACTGGCAGACTGTTTCTCAGCAAACTAACATCTGCCAGTAAAAAATAAAAATAAGGTTGAATGTACCTCCTACAGTTTCTTTAGTAAACACCTGTTTTTCTCTTCTTGGCAAGCCATTTTCTTCTCAAATATTTAGCCAATTTTCAAATCAGCTACCTCAAGGCATCTGAGCAGCCATTAAACAAGCACCATAAAAAGCCACTTGAAGAATCAGAAGACAAGTCAGACAGCCTGGACACACAGCCAGTATGACCAAACTAGGCAGGAGAAAAGCCACTGAGATACCCAGTCTACAAAAAAGAGAATGACAGTAAAACACGTGATCCTGCAGATCACATACACACGAGCTGCCTGAAAAAGAAACAGCTACTAGTCAATTAAAAATAATGCCTATATTTTCCACAAAAAAATAAATAAAGGAGGCAGCACTTTGGCAAACTACCTTCTAAAAGTAGTTCCACAGCAGCTGAAGTACAACCTAAAAAAGAGGGATGCTTTCGTGAATCAACGTTTAGGGGACAAAACCCAGCTTAATGAGTTCCACACCCACACTAGCTCCATACAGCCCTATGGACTAAAAGCAAAAGTCCTCCCAACCAACCATACCTGCTAGAGGTTTAAGTTACATGAGAAACAGTGTTGATTACTGAACTAGTGTACTGCAACAAAGCTTTCCATCGGTGTTCCGTACAAATGAACTACATACTGGAAGAAGAACAACGCTCAAACCTACTTAGCTGTATTATGAAGATTTTTATCAAGCACAATGAAGCTAACAATAGTGTCTTTCCTATCCAAGGCTTTTCTTTGATACCCAAGACACACCCAACTTCCCTCAGCTTCAGACCATAGTTCCACATGTTATTGTGGTACTGCTTTAATTATTTAGCTGCCTTCCACATTACTGATCAATATTCATATTCCATATTGGTCAAATGCTTTTAATTTGTTTAGCTCAAACGAATGTTAACTTCATTATTCATGCCCTCAGCCAGCCTCTTTTGAATTTATTTATTTATTGTTAAGTCTTTAAGAGAATGAAAGAATATTTCTAATTGTTACGACATAATGCCCCTGTACTGGTTATCCATTTTAAAATGACCTGTATACCAGCAGAGAACAGAGGTAAACACCACTTTTTCTGAAAAACTTCCACATTGCGATACAAATGATAATTCACTCACAGTAAAGGGCCTGTGAATAACTGGAATGTTATGCTAAACAACAAGAGTACTAAGTCTTCTTAAATCACAAGATCTGGTAAATATGTTCCTCATTCACTGAATAACAATGGATGCATTATATGTAGTTTTAGGCATTTGATTCCTATCTCTTCAACAAAACGCCTTTTAAACTTCTGGCCGTACACAGAGCCAGATGCTGTAGGTGTACCACTTGTCCACATGGAACCCCTACAGATGGCACAAAGCTGTAGAAGGAGCAACAGTAATTTTTGGAGGCTACGCTGTACAAATGGGACCGGAAACCCAACTACTAAATTCTGAAACAGAAGCCACACAGACACAGTAGATAGTTTAAGCTTAAGATAAATGCTTCTTTGAAAAATATGAATTGATTCCATTTAATTTCAATTAACTGGACAGGTAAACATCTAAAAGGAGGGGAGTCACTGTGTCAGATAAAGGTGGTGGCAAAGAAAGATAATCCATCTGCTCATTACCTTCAAGAAGAAAGGGAAATTTAGGGCAGCAAAAGCCCTGGAATTTATCTTGAAGGTGAAAAATGTGATTCATGCAAATTTGAATAAAATCAGAAACACAGCATACACACATTGTCCACTGCTAGTATTACACCATTATTGCCAACAGAAATTAATTATGTATGTGAATATATTATTAACAAAGTCTATACCTTTGTTACATGTTTGATTGAACCAACTGTGAGGTTTCTTCGACGATGTTTCACGCCTGGAAGATCCCAAAGGTGATCCAGCACAGTCTCTCCTTCTTCTAGTACATATTTCCGACCCTGGAACTTCGGTTTCTCATAAAAAATCCAACTGTAATAATGATACCATGAACTGAGTTGTTGCTCTTAGGCAAGACTGTCCTACTGTACATTTGCTGGAAAGCTCAGTAATGAGCTCTTCTTATCAAACCAACTATCAGACCTTTCTTATGCTGTCCCTCAACAGTCACATTCACTTTTAGATAAATACGGGGCTTGTACCTCTGTGCTTTAAAAGTAAAATACACAGTTCTCCTCCAGGATGTAGCCTAACATAACTTAAAATATTAACTGTAAAAAAATACAGCTAAAACGCAATGTAAATAAAAAGCCTTATTTTACCTGAACAAATATATTAATTGACACATCGAAACACATCCTGTTCAGACGGATACTGTGCAAGGCATAAAACATATACATACTAATAATGGCATTCCATGTTTCTTAGGACGTGAAAGAAATGTATGCAAAACCAAACAAGGCTGCCTCAAAACTGCATAAATGTGACATGCATTGTTGCTATGGCTGACTGTCAGAAACATTCACTGTTGGCACCACCAGTTAAATTCCAATGCAACAGTTGACATGGTACCAGTCCCAGCTTCCCAAAGCAAACTGAAAAACGGTTGCAAAATCTACCTTAAAGGTACTTGTATATCCTTCTGCATCCACACTCCTCTAAATGCTACATTACAAACAGCAGCTGAGATTGTTCGTTTTATGGTCCTTTTGCAACAGCTACTGTATAATGAAACTGAACTGTAAAAACCAAAAATTTTCTTTGGCATACACATGCTTCTACTGATGACTATGGCTGTACTTTCCCAGCACTTCAGGCAAGAAGTCTAAACTTACTTGTGGTTCTATTAGAAACTTTCTATTTGAAGCCAGTTCCCAGGAGAAACAATGTATTTTTTTTTTTTTTTTGTACGGCAGCATTTGAAGCCTTGTTTCATGCTTTTTTCATTGTATCAGTCTAATTATAAAGAAAGAAAAAGACACTCTTGCAGATCAGACATGTGTCATAAATAAAAGAAATAAAAATACAAGAGAAACATACAGTCTTTTGGAAAGACTATTTAAATGACCTGGATTTCTTACCATCCTCTAATTATCCTGAGTAATGCTCCAATGGGAAAGATCCAGGTCGTGGTATCTAGCACATCAGAATGAACTTCTTGTTTACTTTTGTCGCCATAAATATCATAAATAGCAATCTGAAACAACATACAATGCATACGAATGAGGGCCCATTCCAACATACAGTGTAGACAGCTATTTTTTGCTTGGAATAAAACCTATTTTACTTTGTGCCCACTCAACTGGTATGCTACACATTTTCTTCTTTTATGAAGCACTCTAGTGAGCTAAAACAGCAGTTGCTGACAGAAATACAGTAAAATTACTAGTGGCAGGATTTTTAATAATATAATCTCATTATTAGCATGTGTAAGCATATGCACCATTAAAATACAGAAAACTAGACTAAGAACTTCAGATGCTTTCCATTCAAAAATTTTGGTATAACAAATTATTCCATGTATCATATTGATCTATGTGACACACATTCTGCTTACCTTTCCTGGTCTTGGATTGTATTTGAGACTTGCCCTGTCAATGAGGTTCTGAAATTAAAAGGGCATGGAAAACAACTATTAACATCTACAACAGTAGCACAAAGCACAGACAGATTATACTGGGTCCACTATTCCCATAAATGTATGCAACCGTCACTAACAGAAACAACAAAGATTTGTTTTACTGTCGTTCAGAATTGGTGTAAATAGTTTAACAGAATCAAACAATCAGCAGAAAGCAGCAAGTACTAGAAAGGAAGAAGTATTATGGAAGTTATAACTTCTGAAAATGTATTATCCTTTCCCAGCAAACAATTAAATGCATGTCTTAACAGTGGCAAAACCAAACCAGACTGAAATACTCCCAACATCATGGAAAGACTTTATTCTTCAGTTATGCATTTGGTCTATGCGACCTTTGCAATTTCTAAATATTGGAAGAACTGTTACCCCCATCTACCATTGCTTTGAATAAACTAAGAAAGAAATGCTATTCTACGGAAGCAGCTATATTACTTACTTGCTAACTGAACTGCAATTTGTAGAGGACTCTGTGATGAAACAATCAAATAGCCCAGTAAGCAGATACTTGTATTTTTTGGACAATACAGCTCTACTAATCTCACAAGTGGAAGAAATTAAAGAACAATTTTCATACAAAAGGCAATTCCATCATCTTCAGGTTGAAATGTTGTGAACGTGGACAAGTCTGTGTTTTGTTATTATACAGACTTGCTATTATGCATATTTTCCTATTATATTTTCTGTTCACATCTTCTGTTTTACAATTAAGTCACTTTCACCTGTGTGCTGAACCAAGAATACTACGTTTTAAAAATTATTTTATCAGAAGACTTTTATTTTTTTAAACTATGATCTTAAACAGCCTAATTACTTTTGTTTGTGATAAAAGAATTAATCTTAAAAAGGGAGGAAGGAGAATAGGGAGAAAGCAATTTTGCATATGGGCTAATGACTTTGATTACTAATATTATGTGACACAACATCTTACCGCTGACAATTCTCCCAGTTTTGGCATGGTGTTGTCTTGAGACCAGTGAATCTTTGGCTGCAACATATCCTGGAGAATGCTTCCAAACATGGTCACCTTCTCAGAGGAGCAATTGCTGGCAGATTTCAAATACTGGTAGTACACACTTGGAGGAGGATGCTTTAGAGCAGCATCAGCTTTCTGTGAAACTGGCTTACAAGGTGTTTGACTGGGAGAAGCTGCATCTGGAAACAGTTCTGGTTGCTCCTTAGAGTCAAGTTGTTCTTTTGAAAGAAGAGGTGATTGTTCAGGAAACAAAGATCTAGTTTGGTCCTTTGATTGAAGGGTTGCTTTTAAATTCCCTCTCCACTGACTGGAAAGCCATTCTTCTTCTCTCTCAACATCAAGCATATTTTCTTCATATGATGATTCTTCCTCCTCCTCATCCTCCACTCCCTCCTCGTCCTCTTTACTGAACTGAGTAGTAAACTGTAAGCGCTCAGAAACCGACTGGAGAAGGGATAGCACAGAAGCGTGATCAACGTTATCTTTAGACACTCCACCAGGATGACCTTCTGGGGACACATCTGTGGAAAGTAAGTCTTCTTGGGAGCTGTCATCTTCGTATATTGGAGACAAAGAGAAAGGATATACTCTATAGCGCTTGGCTTCCACGCTCAGAAATGACTCCGAGCTACGGCTATCTGTGGCTTCATTCAACTTGTTACCCTTCCCATAAAGACAGGCTGGCTCATGTTTATTATTTGCTCTTTCACATATTAGATGATCTATGTTATCCGAAGGCATAACAGAAGAAGAAAGTGAACCAGTTTGTAGATCATCAGTTGAGACAGATTTGTTCTCAGTTTGAAGGGCACCTTCATAAATGATAGTAAAAGAACTGTTTTCCCACTGTTCAATTAGTGGAGAAAAGGCCAGAAGATCCATCGATTCCTTCATGTCATCACTACAGTCCAGACCGTTTTCTTCAAGCTGATCATTTCTCTTCATGTCTTGCTCCTTCATTAGTACCTGCTTCAGATTCTCATTATTTTGGGCAAAAACTGCGTTGAAGCAGTTTTTCCCTTCACTGTCCTCTCCAATAACAGACAATTCAGGTACAGTGAACTGTGTATTTAATCCAGTATTAACCTCTGCTATCTCATTTGCCTCTTCTACTAGTTCCTCTTCACTCTCCACTGCCTTTAAATCTTCTAAGGTTGCTTTTACTTGTCCAGGTACTTCTTCTGCAGCCTCTCTTCTGCAGTGTTCATACGGACTGTCCTCTGCACTGCTTTCCAGAGAATCCTGAGGACTACTTTTGTCTTTGGATTCACTCTGCATGCTGATACATTCTTCATCAGGCATAAAAGATAAATTAACATTTAGAGTTGGCAGCAACGTGCACTCTGGTATATTCGTATTATTGCATGAATCTTTTAACTGCAGTGACAGAAGCATCTCTTCAGTCACAGTAGCATCTCTATGTATTAAATGTAAAGATCCATCAGATTTTCTACTAGTTGCTGATACTCCAGCTTTGCCACACAACTGTGCTGCAGCCAGATGTTCACACACCTTTCTATCGTGTCTCTCTTTGGCTGGTGTCATAAAATCTGATTCTGGCCTTGCTGAACTACCAGTGGGTAGAAATCCATTTGTTTGACATGTAAATGCATTATTTGGTATTTTTTCACCTCTTTGGGGCCAATCTATGCCATTTCCCATACTATCTGGAAGTAAAGGAGGACCTGAGCAATCTGCCTTTTCACAGTTTACAGCTACACTCTGAGTTTCCACCTTCTCTGTTCGTTCCTGTGTTTTGGCAGGTAACTTCATATCCAGGTTTAAAATCTTTGGGGTTTCAGCCTTAGGTTTAGGGTCAGCCTCTTCAGAAGGCCTTTTACTCTCACTGCCTTGCCACTGACTGGATGCCAGTTTTTGTTTGGCTGAGTTAATGACTTCATCAATTATTTCTTTTGCTTTTAGTGCTAGTGCACTATGTAGGTCAATTTTATCAGGGTTGTAAGATAGTATCTTTTCATCTTGATTATTTGTATCCACTGTTTCATTTCCTGTAAATGAAGATGAGCCTCCTCCACTGCTCTCATTAAAATGTTTTAATGACTGCACATCTGACTGGATTTCTTCTGCTTCCAGCTGTACAGTTCCAGCCTTCTGATCATTYAGAATATCCGTATTTATTAAACCATCCTTGCTACCACAAAGCTGGCAGACACCAATGGCTTGTTTTGCTATTATTTCTTCTATAGCCAAGTGTAAAACCGAGTCCACTATTTCCTCAGCTTTTTTAAACAAAACAGCAGCATCTTGGAATTTACCACGTTCTTGTCCCTTAACATCAGTATCTTCCCATACTTCCTCAGAACAGAGCTCATTTGACTCTGCAGGTGCAGCAGCTGTTTGATTGTCCGTCACAGAAGAGGCTTCTGAGATAGGAGAAGCACGGTCACCAAGATTTACCTGTCCCACAGCATTTCTGCACACGCTCTCAGTACAGGCTGACTCGGACACCATTTCCAAAGATTTCAAAGGACAGATGGGTGATGGCACTGCCTCTGCCAAGACACCGCCGTCAGCCTGTTGTGCGGAGGAGGCCTCCTCTGCCCCATCACCAGCTCTGTGACTGGAGGGATAACTGTTCCCCTGAGCATCACCCAATGTTTCCAAGGCAGAAATGGAAAGGTTGGAGGCTTCTCTGGACCTCAGAGTAGGTGAAGAGGGCCTGGGGATGCAAACAGCCCCCACATCTACTCCAGCAGCAGAGCAATCAAGCATAGCTGGAGTAAGCTCAGGTTCTAGAGAACCAGCTGGGCATGAAGCTCTCGGCTCTCCTGAGCAAAGTGGCACTTCAGTCATTCTGTCCTCGGGGATTATTCTCCTAAACTCAGCAGCTGGGAAAATAAAGCTGTCCTGTTCAGAAGCAGCAGACCATCTAGCAACCTGGCCATTTTCAGTGTTAGTGGCAGAAGACGACATTTTTTCTTGGTTGTCAGATGAAGAATCAAGTACTGTGGGTGATATCCTAGGCTTATTACTGTTTTCCTTCTTGGAAGAAAAATTAATACACCTATCTTCAGAAACAGGTGGAGATTCAGAAATGATGTCTACATCAATGTCTTTTTCACAGATGAAAGCAGAATGGTTAGTCAAAGGTCTTTCTCCATATCTCAAGGAGGAATGAGAAACCTCCAGAATGTTTTCTTGTGACTTAGAAATATGAGATAAAAATTCAGAGACGCAATCCTTACACTCAGAAGGAACAAGAGCAACCTCAGTCATACCAGTCTTGTCGATTTTAGAAGCAGCAGGAGTACAATCCTCTGTCCTGTCAATGCTGATTAAAGGGCACTGTGCAGGCTTTGCTGTGTTATCTTCCCTGAGTATAACTAATGCCTTGGCAGGAATGTCTTGAACAGTTTCAAGGGAAACAGGACCACAGTTGTGGACAGGAACTGAGCCTTCCCAGAGGCTCATCTCTACAGGTTCAAAGGATTTGCTCTTCTCACATTCAAGATTAGGACAAGAAACACTCTCTCTCGCATCTTTCAAACTGACTTCTCTTTTCCCTATAGTTTTATTTTCGGTCTTGCAACTAGGATGAAGAGAAGCTGAACAACAGCCTCCAGTTTCAAAAGGTGACTTGTAAGTAACAGAGAGAGGTGCTGTCAGCTCATCGAAGTTAGATTTCATACTCTCACCCCCATGTATGCATGGCGATCCATTGGCAAGGTTTTCCACTGCAACCTCAGATAAAACCTTCATTGTTTCTACACCCTCAGTTTCTAGACAAGGTAAACCAGTCTGCGGTGCGGCAGTATCCTTAGAATTCTCCACAAGGATTAACTGGTGATCTTTTTGTACGTGCATTGGTTTCCCTGACTCACTCAGTTCTTCACTACAAGTCCCCCTGCCCATGACTATATCTTCGTCATTTTTAATAGATGACCCTGAAACACTCACATTACCTGCAGCTACACACCTTTCTCCTCCGGACTCCATGCTAAGTGAAGTGGGTGTTTGTTCATTAAAAGGTAAAAGAGCAGTAGCAAGAAAGTTCTGGGGATTTTGCTCTCTTTCTACAGCTGCCACAATTTTCTGTGCATCACTTTTTCTTGGATCGCTATCTTTATTTGCACTACCTGTATGCTGATCTGCTTGCTGCTGAAATGTAGAGGTACTGGAATGAAGCATCTGGACATCTGATGTTAGCTCCGAGTGACTATCGATTTGATGATTACACCAATATTCTCCCTTACTCACCTGTAGTTCTTCGTTAACTGTCTTATTTTTTGATTTGGGTGAATGTAAACAATCATCCTGCATTTCTTTTGTGGACTCCTTATTAGCTGCTTTACTACAATGATTTTCTTTATCAAAGTTAAAAGTGGCATTTTTGTCTGCCTGAAACCGAGTTTCTGCTTCCCCCAGCAGTCCAACTTCTTTTCCAACCAAATCGCTTGCAGAACTCATGTTAAGGGAATTGGCAATCTGGGAAGTGGAATTGGTTAGGATCTCGTTTCTACTACTAGATGACAGTAATGAATCTAGTGAACCTGTCCTTTTAACTTTTGTTGTAGCTAAAGCAGGTGTATGTTTTAAGTCTATCTCATGAGATGACTCAGTAGATGAAGTTGTGGTCTTTGCAATTATTTCATGTTTACTGCTACCCAAGCAATTCTGAGCTTTACCAGATTTGTTCATTCCCATTTTAACTGCAGAAGAATTTACTATGACATCATCTTCATGACCTTTACCCTCATCTTCTCCATTTTCTTCTATTAAGTGTCCTGATTTCAGGGAGACAGTTGTTTGGATTTCTCCATTTTCTTTGACCATTGAACCATTTCTGTTCTCAGTACTTTCTTCTCCTTTTTCAGCCATTTCTGATTGATTCTTCAGTAGCTGCCTAATCCTTGCAGAACCTCGATATGTTGCGTAAGTGACTGCGGGTGCTTCTGGCTTCCGTTGCATCTGCCTGTAACAAGGATCATCATTATCAGCACAGACTATCTAAATAGCTAGTGTGACAATAAAGGTTAACACAAACTGTAGATCATGTACACTACTGTTTTCCTCCACAGGTTAGCACAAACTGTAGATTGCTTGCAACACTATTTTCCTCCTTTTTCTGCTCTTCCTAAATATGGGTTTGTGTGACAAATCATACATACACTACCTTTTACTGAAAAAGCTAACTTAAACTATAAGCAAAAAGTAAATGTTCCTATACACAACTTCTATCATTTGCTTTGTACTAGACAATGGAATTACTATTTACAAATGCCACTGCAAGTCAACACTTGCAGTGACAGAAATAAGCATACTTTTGTGAAGATGTTATATCCTACTAAAGCAGGCCTATACTTTAAAACGGAAAAAAAAATTACTGTACTAATGTTCATTAAAATATTGAATTGACATTTAAATTTTTACCCAAGCTGTCAATACATCGTTAAGGAACAGGACTAGGAGAAGCAAAACATGGAGAAAAGAAAGTATACAACAGGGAATGCTTTCTGAACCACAAGGTAGTAAGGAAAGAGAGTGAATGGACATCAGGTAAGAACGAAGACTGGTTGAATGCTGCATGAAATACTGAAATGAGAAGCCTAGAAATGTGACAAGGACTTGGCGGATGTAGCCATTCATCAGTCTTAATTTTAGCAGCAAAAAAAGTGAATGCAAAAATTAACAAACAAAATAATCACCATGGAAAAACTGTGATCCTGATCCTTCACTGCTCTTTCTGATATACTAAGGATAAATTCAGAGCCTGTCACATTCAATTTTCTGAAAAGGCAGTTTTTCTTCTTTCTTAAAACTAACAAACATCACAAATACTCACCTTTCTTTCTAATGCTTCTGTCCTTTCCCCCTATTTTTTTGCCGGTTAAAGAATTCTTGCAAAAAATCAGGCAGTGACAATATGAATGTGACCCTCAGCTTTTCCATTCTTCACCTTAGGACAAAGCAGATGCTCAGACTGTGCTTGAACTCCATTCTGCCTCAGCCCCCACCTAAACTAAGAACAAACCCTTTCAAACTCTTACCCAGTCTAACCCTATGTCTGCTAACCTGGTGGCTGGAAGTGGCCATTCACCTGTCAGGCAAATTGTCATACTCCTTTCAGAATAGTCTCTTGAAAAAAGAGTTAGCTAAGATTTTGATTTCTAGTATAAAAGCATTGCAATAGGTAAAAAAAAAAAAAAAAAAAAAAAAATAAATCTTAAAAGCATTTTAAAAAGCTCTGCAGCTTACCATTAGTTCATATTTATTGAGAAGTTCTTACAGCTCTAGAGTTGAGGACAAATAATTTAAGTGAGAAATACAACATAAATTTACTAAGGAAAACAACAGCAAAACAAAAAATTTTGTTTATTTCAGTATCATTGAGTAAGTATAACTTCAAATATTGTCTATATGGATTTGGGGTATGTATTCTCTCAATACGTACAGAAGGAATATAAAAATGGAGTAGATTTACCAATCTAAAATAGAATCTCTTTTCTGTCAAGGTGTTAGAGGCCCAGATTCTTACTTCAATATTAATTTTATTTTGAAGAAAGAACATAATACTACTTAAAATCACAAGTAAACTCCCTTCTTGTGCAGTATTTGGACATGCAAAGAGTATAAGCCAACTAAAAGTGAAATTATTCATATCCATAAACATTAAAACAGACGTATAAACACTCATTTATGCATGTTTTACATTGCCAGGTATATTTAGGCTAATGCCAAAATATCTGAATATGGGAACTTAGACATTGTGAGAACTTGAAAATTAAGTTTGTATTGGGATTAAATTCATTGTAATCCCTGATGAAGGCTACAGCAGAACCTCGACATAGGTTTTATTAGCTAGGTATATTAAGTTATAGAGGAAACAGGAAAGTCGTGTATAAACACCCTGTCACCCAAGCATTTGCAAAGTTAGATGCCTACATTTAGTCCTCTATACCACTAATTTGGTTTCCAGAGATACCAACAGTAGTAGCAGCTAATCACACACACACCATTTGTTTAAGTGGCTGTGTTCAGCATTCACACCTCTTCAAAGAAACATAGACATTTCTGAGTGGAAGAAAACAAAACACAGCTGGAGAAAGGGTAGTAGAGAAAAAAAGATAAATTCTTTTTTTGTTTTCCTTTAAAAAAAAATTTACATTATTTTCCACTTCCTCACACAAAACTTTCTTCTACATTACAAAATATTTTCCAAAGCTCCAGAGACCCTAAAAATCTTAGGGGAAGGATTTGTTGAGTTCGATAGTACACTATATTCACTCATCATCAAACAGTCACAGCTATAATAAAAATAAGTCTTAAGAATGTAAGACCTGATCATGCTCTCATTCAGGATTAGCCTCACTGAGTAACCTCTCGTACTTCAGTTAAGTCACAATGTTTTAAATAATCACTATTAAGCTTTTACAAAATCCATCAACTCTCCCATACTTTGGCCAACCTCAGAAATAGAAGTTGGTCTACAACCATCCTGAATCCAGATAAAATTTCTTTCAAGAAAACAAACAGAACACAGGTTGGCACCAATCCTCCAAACAAGTTTTATGTATTCTTGAAAATGAAAACTGTAATGATACGTGTTTGAAGTGAGCACAGTAACGGTATTGCAATGTACCAAACACTCATTTCCACCACAATCAAGGCATCATTTTGAATAAAAGGCTTGATGACAATTAACTTTTACTGACCGTCTTTCATTCTGCTGTTGATATTTCGTCTGATATGCAGTGGGAAGAATTCAGAATTTATCTGTAAATGCATGGCGAGAACTAGTGCTCTGACACAAACCTGGCAAATGACCTTCCATTTGTCTCCCACACCCAACTTTGCCTTCAAATCTCTCCCACAAACTCAGCAATTCTTAAACCCAAAGCATCCAGAAGTGGGATGAATAAGTTAATTTTACAGAATATTGCGTACACAGGGATGACAAGGAGAACCCAGCATGACGGGGTCCTGTATTCCCACTGATTTCAGCCACAGATCCCAACATAAAGTTACACTATTTATAACACATGGTCAAACAAAACAAACATACTCAGAAATTTCTCTCTGCCTATGTGTTGCCTTTTATAATTTCTCCCGATTCTTTTTGCTCTCCGTTTGTCTTCTGAGGGAATTTTATGCTCCGATTGATCAGTTTGGAGTCTGAGCAAGACTCAGAGCAATCTGCCCTACAGAGCTCTGAGCACAAACCCAATCCTGACGCGCATCGGCTACAGCACCACTTCAGCTGCAGAGCCTCACCCTGTAGCTGGGCTCTGCCTGTGCCTCCCAACACGCAGCTCTGCTTTCCTGCAGACTTGCCTCTACCAAGAGTTTCTGCAGTGGATGCTATTTTATGAGGAAACCAACCCCTCCTCCACAGACATGGCAACTTCAGGATCTCTGACCTTTGATAAAGAATTTGCTGCTCAGCATATGACAAAAATTTTGCCAACAGACCTTTTAGTCCTAATGCATTTACTTTTAGAGCACATAGAAGCGTTTTCAATCTGAATGCTCACATGCAACAAGACATTTAAAAAATGAAAACCCATGTTCCTGTGCTGTAGCAGCAATTCAGATGTAAGTCTTATGAAACACATTTAGAAGCAGGCTGTGTCACAGAAAATCTTTTGAAAGTGTCACTAGAGCCTTGCTTCATATACATTTAAAGTAACAATTCATTTCTGATGACCAAAACAATATGTCAGCTCAGAACTTACCTTAAAAACTCTGCAAATTTTTTTATTCAACTCATGAGGATACAGATGAAAGCCTGATTATACACAGAACCCAGTGTGTATTCTGTCACATATTTCAAATACTGGGAGATTCCTTCTTTCCCTTCTTCACAGGAAGCTATTCAATTCCCTATAAAGCCTTAATTCAGTTTCACAAAAGACTGTTTGACAGCAACAAGAGAGGATGTCAACATGAGTTACGTTAAATTTGTCAAAAGTAGGTGCTTGTAGAGTTTCCTTCTATTCTGAAAGACAAATAAAAAGTTCAAGGGGGGCTGACTCAAGGAGGAGAAGGGAACATCTTCTGACATCCCATATGACAGACATCTTGTGTAACTTGCCCCAAAAGTGGCGTTAGTTATATCTTGTTGGTTCTGAAGCCCTGAAGCAGGAGGAAACCTACTACCTTGAATGTCTCATCTCAGTGCATCCATAAAGACTACATTGATTGCATCTTTTTCAAGCGTATGTCATCAAGATGGTGACCCTTCCAATCTTCATATTTGTACCATACAATAATGCAGAAAGCAGACAACCCTAGACTATTTTCATATATATGGAGGAAGATCATACAGCACCACACGGGTACAGCATCTCAGATCCCCAGGCAGCACAGCTTCATTTGCACAGCGTGGCATCCACGCTAGAAAGCCCTTACATGCCCTTGCAGGGGTGCTAACCAGCATCACTGCTTAGCTCCGGGCTCACAAGCTCAGGCTCAGCAGTGCCCAAGCATAAGCATACTGCCGGCTGGCCTGTTTCTGCAGCATGCAACACTTGGCTTTCCAAGCTTTCCAAGACATGCAATGGCCATTTTTTTTCTTCATACCTCACTCCCCAGCCCAGCAGTCTCCTGCTTTTTCAATCATACATGTGCACGTTTCCCCTAATCTCCTCTCACAAACCCCTCAGAAGTAGCTCCCAGAGCAGAGGGATCTGCAGGCTACAGGCTGAAAACCACTGATCTAAATCAGTACGTCTCTTGTGGTTCCTGTCTACCCCTCCCTGACTATTTTAAAATTATGCTATTGTTTATTTTAATTTTTTCCACTTAGCTTTTTTCCTACTGCATACTTAACTGACAACTTTTTTAATTATGTTAAGGTCCTTTGTCTGCAAACAACTCTCCTAAAGTCACTTTAAAAAACCTTCTGGTGGAATCCAACTTACTCAGCCAGCTGGTTGCTACACTCATGCCAGATCTTCATAAATGGAAAAAATAAAAGCCTTATTGAAAAAAGACACTGTGGGCTAACTGAAAAGTTGCCATATACAACTTAGATGAAAGAAAATGATTTTTTACCCAGAGGGGATAGCTTCATGATTTAAATCTGAAGTTTTAAATACCTAGTGTCCTGGGACTTCACAATGTATATTTCAAAAGGTCAAAAGTTTGGTTCAACAAAGTGATTTGCACACAGTTGATTCTGCAGGAAATTTCAAAGTTAATGTTCCATAAGAACAATTAAGAGTCAATGACAATTTTAATAAAACCAAATCTAGTCTCTGTGACCTTGGAAGGAATGATTTTCCTTCCCCTTGCCCTTCATGGTACTAATTCTTGATTATCTTCCACATCTGGGAAAGCAACCCTACTCCTTGAGTCTTGAAGGAAGAAAGCACAGATTGAGGCTGACCCAAAACACTGGCAGCTGCAAGACCAAGACCAGCACAAAGGGCCTGGGATCACTCCCGGCTCTTCGCTGCCATCTTTCCCCAGTACCCGGCAGCAGCCAACTTTTCTGCCCTGTACCTGTGGGAAGTATCCATTCACACCTACCTGCCACCCTCGCCCCCCGCACCCCACATAGTTCAGCCAGCTACCCCTCCCTTCCCCTCTGTCACACCCAGATATTCAGGTGCTCAAATGCCTTTGACCTGCCTCTTCCAGGGAGCTCGGACAAGCATGGCCACGTGCTGCCTCATGCTGACATGCAAGGAGGGGTCATAACATGCCGCAAATCCCAACGAAAAGCAAATCGCATTCACAAGCTGGATGGCACAAAGTTACCTTGTGAAAGACAGCCTCGCCTTCGGGCACAGAGCTGTAATACAGGCTGGAAAGGACCATGAGAGATTGTCCAATTTAACCCCTGCGCCAAGCTGGGCCAAGTAGATCAGGATGCTTGGGGCCTCGTCCTACCACTTCCGAGCACCTCTGTGGATGGGCCTGCAGGACAGGAGCCCTGTGCACATGCCCCAGGGGTGAAAACACATTTCCCAATACCCCATGTTCCCCTTGCCTCTCGTCCCAACAGTGCACGTCTCTGAGAGCAGTCTGTCTCTAACTCCTCTAAGGCCTCCATGAGAGAGCTGAGGACAGCAGTAAGGTCTCCCCTTAGCCTTCTCGTCTTAAGGCTGAAGAAAGCCACTCCTCTTGGCCTCTCCTCACATGTAACAAAGAATTAAAGCGAGGACATCCCTCTACTCTCAAGCAAGAGTGTAGCTTCAGATGCATTAAGGAAACCAAAGGGTTTGACTTCAGGATGCCAGAAACACAGAGATTATTCTTCCCTTTCATGTACACCGATGCTAGGGGGAGTTAGGCAGATCTATCAGCAGGAGATTATACCGGGACCTGCCTATGAGCATTACACGGGTGCTGCGTGTGCTCTGAAGAGGCAACCAGAGGTGACTGTGTGCTCTAGCAGTCCACCTGCCTACTTAAAGCCGGAAGCCAGTGATACCCTCTCTCTGACGCTACTTGCCACCCCAACAACAGTAAAGATGAAGGTGTGAGGATGAAGCCCTTACTGACAAGTAAAGACCTGGGAGGCCTGAACAATCACACTGCAGGCAGCTCCTTAACTTCAAAACCACACTGTAAAATGCCGTTTCTAAGAAACAGTCTCTGTTAACCGAATACACTGCACAGTTGAACAACCCTATTAAAAAAAGTTCAGTGGAAAAAACAACCCAGTGAATTAATGTTCATCTTAATTAATTTAGCTCAATTTTGCATCATGCATCTGTTATGAATTACTCTTAAACTAAGAAATTTTCATCCTTCAGAAACACAGGAAATCTTTGCTTTGATGCCAACAAGAACCCTTCCTTTGGCCCACGTCCCAGCTCTGGGCAGGTGCCCTTCTCTGGCAGGCAGGCCTGGGCCTGTATTTCTCCTACAGCGGAGCCCTGAAATTCACCCACCCCACTGCTGGAACAGGTTGCTAAATCTCAGCACAGCACCTATCTTGACAAGGTCTCAGATGACCCACATAGGCTTGGGCTCTCATCAAAACCTCAAAGTCTGTGAGTAGTGTTAAAGGGTAGCTTGTTCAAATCAAGGTATGCAGAGAGATGTGTCTGGAAGAAAAGATTTAAGAATAATGAAGCCCTGTTCTTTAGTGACCTAACACTAAATCCTTCCGTGGGGATCTGGCTATATCCCTGCAATCACTGCTGGAGGCCTCCCTCCACAGTTCACCAAGAGAATTAGGGGCATGATGATCCTGATCCTTCCCCAGGACAGCCTTCTAAATCAATTTTGGGTCATATTTGGCTGTCCTAGAAGGGTGGAGCTACCCACATAGTTTATACCCCTCTCAAGCGGTAGCAGGTCACTCTCAGCAATGACTCTCTGTCCATCTGAGCACCAGCAACTGAACACTGCACGTCCACAGTTGGTTTCTGAAGGCAGAAGCCAGAAAGCCATCGGAAGAGGAATTACTACATTCCTCTCCTCCCTCCCCATTTCCCCATCCCAAGATGGATACCTCTGCCCCCAGCTCCTCCTTGTGCTGCTTCAAGTGTCTGTGCAGCAAACTGCATCAGGGAATTAAGACCAAATGCAACCGATCTAGGTCCAAACAGCAGTGCTTGCAGGCATGCAGGGCATGTGCTGACGGGACCACCACTGGCAGGGGTCCACAGCTGTCCTGGTGTTCCCCAGAGCCACCACCAAGGCAACCTCTTACTACAAAGGGAAGCAGCTGTCTCTCCCTTCTCTGACAAGCTGTATATTACTATGTAACTATATATATTTGTCTGTACAATGGGAATCTTTATGCAGGTATTATTATAATAGAAGTAATCAACACAGTGTTCTTGTTTTCCTCTTACTGTCATCATCCAACAGATGCTTTCAAAGATGGATGGACACTGCCATGCTGTGTGTACACTTATGGTTTTAAATGTTCAGGTCCTGTATGTAAAATAGGTCCTGGGTAGGCAATTACAGAGAAGGACACAGCTCTGACCACAAGACGGATTTGATTTCAAGAAATGCAGCGGCAGCAGCTTCCCCGCTCTTCTACATTATTCCTCAGGAATTACCTAGCGAGATCATCGCTTGGAATTAAGTGATTTAATTTCCGATCATCTACTCTTGATTGTCTGCCAAAGGCATCTATAGGTAAAGAATGCTGCCGCTACTGACTGAATCAAAACCACAATACACAACCCATCAGACAAATTAAGGGCTATGTGTTTCTGCATCACCACAAGCCTGCATCTGTAACACAAAGGTGAACGACAAGCTCTGAAACAGACACATTATCCAGAATTATGTAGACCTGAAGGATTTTATTAGATATATTTCTAACAGAACAAAATAAAAGGACGGGATTTTTGACAGTACGAAATACTATGTAATTAGATGTACAGCAACAGGTTTACTGGACTTTAAAATAATTTAAAAAACCCAACCCCTCACAAAGCCTGACAATGTATAACATACTAGAACTGTAAACGTTCTAGTATAGAACGTTTGTTCTATACTATGTATAGAACATAGTATACTATGTATAGAACAATGTATAACAAACCAGAACTGAAATTTGTCTCTCCTCAAGGCTACCTGCCTTTCTGAATGAAATAGCTTGCAATGCTCTTGCTGAACTATTATGAGGATTTGGCTCCTGGTAGTGTGCAAAGTGTAAAAGCAAACTGTTTTGAGCATTTGGTTTTGAAATCACCCCCTCTCCTCTTCTACCTACAGTTAGAAAACCCTTGCAGTTGTGGAGTTGGGAGTTCTTTCTTGCTTCCAAGTCCACAAGGTTCATAACAGCAGGGAGAAGTCAGGATCTTAAATATTTTGTTGAACAGGTGTATTAGCATCTTAACCAGTGGTCAGGATTTTATAATCAAAATATTTAGAGTGGGTACAACTTTGATTTTCATCTCATCAATCATGTTCAACAATGCAATAAAGCTTCTTGCTGAACTCCAGAACAAGCTATGCAGTTTCACAAGTACTGTTGTTTTGCAAATCACTATAGGCAACATCCAATTATTGTTACTGAATGTTACAAAAATAAAAAAATCTACTAAAAGATAGGCAAATGGCAAGCAGCCAATAGAACAGATCTGGGTCATTATTCATATTTTGTTTCTGGGGGGAAAAAAAAAAAAAAAGGGAAAAATAATTGTCAGAGTTGTGTTCTCAGTCACCTGTAGAGAGTACTGCCTATTACCATGACTGGTATTCTTGAGAAGATGGCAGGTATATACTGCAAGAAGTCCATTCTCGGGAGTCTTAGAGAAACAGCCTCAATTTTGAAGCCAAATCATTGCTTGTTAATGAAAGGCAATACATGTGTAAGTGACAGAATTTTACATTATAGGAAAGAAAGATAACGGGGCAAACCCATGTTTTCTATTTGTTACCTACTTTATGAAATCTTGATAACTCTCATGTAGACTTTCAGCGGTGAGCAATTAGGTGAAGCGCATCCCCACTGTTCCATGGTTTTATTTTTAGGGCTTATTTTATCAATTAAAGGTTGGCTTTTAAGAAGGAGTGCAAAAGGCTAAAACTAAACCATGAACTTTTATACTTACCCCTCTGCCACTGGGGATTATTCTAAACAAAAGTTGCCATCTTACCTAAGTAAGATTTTTCTACACTTAGTAGCAGATACCTTACTTTGCATTTTTCTTTTCCACTTATAGCCAAATAAGCATTACTTTAAAATTGTATTTTATATTTTACCGACATCACCCCTTCATCATTAACCTTTTACAGAACAATGCAAGCCCAATTGCTTGCTTCACTTCTCAATGGCAAGGAAATCTTCAGCCACGCCAGACAAACGGAAGACTAAGGGATGCAGTAACTGGAGACTCAGCCAACTCACCTCTCCTCACCCATCTTCAATGCTGCAATTATTATGTTACTGTCCACAATAATTGTTGTCTAGAGACTTTGCCAAATTTATCATGGTTTTGTCCTCTGTGCTCCTCCTTCACCACTTGCCACTGTCTGGATTAAAGGAGTAGAAGCCCTTAAGGTACAATTGCCTCTGAGCCAACCAGCCAGGGTGATGGAGGAATAACGTGACCTACACATTTTGTCCATCACAAACACGTACTCCACAGACTGACCTCATGAATTCCACTTTCCTTGGCTCAAGGCCTGGAAACTTGAGGCTTTAGCAAGTGCCAGGCCTCCCGCTGAGGGCAAAATTAACCTCAGCCTACAGGTCAGAGCAGCCTGATTTCCTTGTATTTTGCAAAATATTGCTTTAAGGATATGAGGTTAATTTAAGTTATCTGGGTAGAGGCATCTGAGACCATTTGGTAGGTATTTTAGTTCTGAAAGGTTGTTTGGTTTGGTTTTTTTTTTAAAACAACTCTAATGGGGATTATGCAATCTAACAACTGTCCCTTTTTCACTTATCATTGCAACCTCCTCCCTAACCACAGATAACCTCTTAATTTAATATTTAACAGTAGTTTAGAATTAACAAATTCATTTAAGTGTTCCTCATGACAAAGGAAACATTTGTAAGATTAATAATGCAGTGGTCTTAAGGATTTGTAAAACCCTCAGCTTCAGTTTGCCTCTACATTAAATGCTAAAATTGCCGTTTAACATAACAATCAACGGAATCAATAGTACCTTTGAATTCATACCGATCACTAGCACGACTCATCTGTCTTTTGGGACCCAATATTCAAGAGATTAGCAAAAGACCATGTTCACACCATCCCTTCCCTTTATAGTATCCACAGACCTTCCTGTTCCTTTGTGGTACATCTCCCCCGCCCTCCCCCGCCATCATTACTCATGTACTTTTAGCACCCACTTCCAACTATTTCTTAGTACTTTCTACAAAACTATCTAGCCAATCGTCAGCAATCAGGAGCACTTTTACAGTTTAACTATGCTAAATGAGTACCAGGTAAAGAAGCTAGCTAGTACGGAAGAGAAAAAACTACATCCTTTAAACTTTTATAAACTAAAAGAGAACAAACACGGCGTAATCACTTCCATAACAGAAAAAAGAGGTATCCTTGGTTCAAACTTTTTCAAAGGTAAACAGTGCAAACCTCTGCTTCCGCATTGTCATCTCAATTTCTCTTTACTAATTGCTTCAGAAACACAGTTCACATTGTATAGTCAGGCAGAGAAAAACATACACAAATGTTGCACAGAGATTGTCTAACTTGTTTGTATCCTGAGCCAAAAAGAGCAGAATGTACACTGTACTTTTGAAAATGAGTTTAAAAGGAAAATGACTGGTTTAATGTTTGACCGATTTTACAAACAGCTACGATGAAAAACCCACAAATTTTCTTCCATTTTAAAAAGTCATTTTCCATGGAAAAACTTCATTCTGTATATAGACCAACTTACTCCTACCTCCAAACTAGCAACACATATTTTTATAAGCTTGCCTGAGCAGGAGACAGGTAAACTATACTGAGAAAAATCTATACTGATTTGGATAGGTTATCTAACAATATAGAACAATGTCAAAATATGGTCACTTGAATATGCCAACTGCAACTTTGAAAATCAAAGTTACTCAAAAATACTTGCACAGAGCAAGGAGGTCACTTCAGTGAATTAATACCCACACTTTCCCAACTCTGTAAGCTTTTATTAATGTCAAACTTACTAATCCACATTGTTCTGAAGAAGAATTAACAAGAAGCAAATGAAGACTGAGACCATCTGACCCTCTAAACTGTGCATACAGACTGCCCAGCACCTTACCAGTTTACTGCTCAAGATCTACTCAAATGCAGCAGTATAAAATGAGCAGAGTAGCAAAAAAATCCGAAGACATGCTGTCACTTCCACCACTCCTATTCACAGGCCTGTAGGCATCAATAAAATGGGAAAGTCAAACAAAGCTACGCGTACACTTTGAAAAGCCAGCAGAAGTCAGAGGTTTCTACCCGGAAGGAAAGATGTGCACCAGCCTCTTATTGCATTAGCCAGGGGACTGGAAGAAAAAAAAACAGAGAAAGACTGACTTTGTAAGGGCTGACCATGGCTGCCTCTCATCCACTTACGGCAGGCTCCGATTGCCATGTTTAGTTCACCACATATTGGGCCTTCAGTTGAATCTCCAAGATTCATATTTGTCTAAATAGACAGGAGAGATTCAAGTTAGAGGAGTACAGCATATAAGAGGACTGACTTTGTTGGGGAAGAGAGTAAGAAAAACAAACCTGCATAGAGGACAGACTATCACTGCAAACTGAATAATATAATCAGTAGCTGTTGGTGGAGAGAGTAAGAAAAAGAGCAGACATCGAAGAAAGTACAGCAGAAAGCACGCTGAGATACAATATGGAAGAAACTACATGGAACAAAGTAAAAAGTGAAGAAGATCTATTAAAGTCTACTGTGTTTTTTGACTAAGCTCTCTTTGAGGAAGGGAGTGACTTTTCTTATATCTCTGCATAGCCCCTGGCACAACGGCGTGCGACTTACCTGCCCGTTTCCAGAGTGTACTACAGAAACTGCAAATAACAGCAAGACACTGATGCAGCAAGCCAGCCTGTCCAACAGGTTTTAAGAAACACACAGTTTGTTCAGGAACTAGACTGAATAACATAATGTTCCTAGGCCTCTCCAGATAACAACTAAGGGGAGGAGAAATTTTCTTCTATATGGATCAATAAAGTGGTGGTGCTGGGCTGCAACATGCGGTTTGGAAAAAGCGTCAGTCAGATGTGTGTTACTACGATAAGAATCTGTAATAAAAACCAGTCGACCATGTCACAGACCAAACCAGAGTACTCACGAGAACACAACTATTATTATTATTAATTACAAACAGTACTGTATATTGGCGGTGGAAATAAAGTATTACATTCACCTGAATAGGTATCACATCCCCTATTCATATCCTGATCAGCCATTACACTTATAATATAAAGGTGAATGACAGACGCCTCAAATCATTAGTCTACTGAATAACAGCTAAGGTCAGAGTGCTGGAGACAACCCCAATGTGGAAGTGAAATTCATTAAGCAGCTACTTTGGGAATCTCTGACCTCCTATATGGAGGTGAAACACTTCACATGCCACAGATAAATATACTGAGCGCAACTCAAATTAGCTTTAAAACTGAAAAGGGAAAAAAAAGTGTTTCTTCTCAGTATATCCTGCCATTCTGCAATACAAGCAGGAGCAGTGCAATAGAATTACTGGTTACCCCAAATTATTACTTTCGGCTTAAGGTTGAAATAGATAACCTGGGCAGTACTGAAAATCTGAGTAAACATTACTCACAGATTCATTGCCTGTGGACAAGTCCATATTCTACACACCTATCAAAAACTGTACAGGTACCACATGCATACATACACACCTAACTCCAAACCTATGCTGTACTGGCCCACATATAGTCAAATATTCAACATAACAGCTACAAATGTTTTTGGAATACTATTACCTACGTTTATGCCACAGTCAGAAAGATTTTGTAATACACTGTGTGGACCACAGCCAATGTTTTTGCTTTCCTACTCTCAAACACACATTGGTGCCCTTGGCACCATTTTTTTGGAAATCTTTTTGGAAATATTACACGACTGTTAAGGATATTCCATATTTAGGCTAATTGAGTATTTTATATAACCTTCTTTACATTACAGGAAAACCCCAAAGAACAAGGGGAAACAAAACACATAAGCAAAAATCACCAAGTCAAACCAGGAAAGATAATTTAAAAATGAGGAAACCTTACTTGCAGAAGTAAAGCCACTGAATTAGTGAGATATAAAAAGGACAAACATTCAAACCTTTATGTAGCCCACAATATGGACAGAAATAAGCTCTTTGCACTTTTTTATTTTTTAAGTAGATCTACAATACCGAACGTATTTCTAAATGTCACATCTTTAACCTCTCTTAACACTTAGATGGATCTACACTGTGATCTATCCATAGTCAGGAGACTTCTAGAAAACCTTCTTTAAAGTTATGTTTTGTTGCAGTCAACTTCTCATTTACTTAACGTAGTTGCTACTAGAGTTTTGCACAAAGTCGAGTCAGGGACACTCCAATCATCCTTAGAAATGACAGTCATTTGTCATACAGTCAGCAGAACTTGGTCAAGGTAGTTCTGTGCACACACACACACACGCAGAAAAATTAACATATTTAACACTAAATTATAAACCTTACTTTTGTGCATCTGCAGGTCGTTTCCAGCCTCCTTGCAGATCCTGTGAGATACCTTTCCCAATATTATTTAAGATGGCATCATCTTCATTTACAGAATCCTCTTTTATTCTAGCTGTAGAACAGATAGGCTCTTCAACTTTTGGACGCTTTGGCTGCATGTCCTCAGGAAAGGTATTTGTGTTCTGTAAATCCTTTTCACGTCTGTTGGGTTCATCTTGGAAGGTAGAGGGTTTAGATTCTACCAAAGAAGATTTTGTTGCAATATTAAATAAGCTTCCAAGAAAATGAAAAAAACCTTCTCGGGGTTGCTTGTCTTTATCTGCTGTTTTGATTCCAGGAGTCAAACTAGGAAGGCTATTAGCCTTTTTCAGCTCCTCCTGAATTTCAGACTTGCTAAGTTCTTCTGTGGAATGGTTCTTCTCTTCATTTTGACAAACCTAAGATAAATACAAGAAGCACATATAGAAGATGTTTCCTGTCATTTTCCCACATTCCCAAATTCCTTAATTTTAATTTGCTCCTATGCATTGTATTCCTTTCAGGAGATCTGTTGTTTGAAGGTTCATTTTAAGATCAAAGCCCTGTGCTCTCTTCTTCTCTTTTTGTACTAAAAAGATCCCTATTCCACAAAAAGCCAAAAGGACTATATAGGCTAGAAGATTCACAAAGCAGCTGCTGTGGAAGTAAAGTACAGGAGGACAGATAGAGAACAACTGCTTCAACTGGCAGAAAAAACTCAAGGAAGAAGCAAGGAACAATTTTTCACAGTTCAGACTCTAATGCACTCAAAAAGCACAGCTACACAAACAAATCTATACATGCTTGTGAGATGAGCAGTTTTCAGCTTGCAAATATATGCCAGAACACCATAGCAAAACACAAATGTAACATAGCCTTAAACGAAAGGTTAACCTGCACTTGTAAAAAAAACAGGAGAATCAAGAAGAGTATTTGGAACTCAACTCACAGCAGGTAGGATTAATCTCCTGTACATCCTTAGCAACCCTATGCTGCACCCTTTGGCCAGCTTTCCTTCAACTCCACAGGCAATTAACTGTACAGTTCTATTTCCAAATCTATTTGTAGTCTCACACAGCTCCATAGTCTACCATGCTCAAACTGCAGTTTTCCATACAGCCAAAGTTGTACACACCTCTACCCCTGCACCCATGACCTTCTGAACTGCCTATCAGCTCTATCAGCTAACTGAAAATAATTAGTACTAACGCAGGGCTTCACCTCATTTAAACCACCTGTTCATTTCTTCCCTGAACTCAGCTGAGCATCTACCCTCAGAGGCAAGACAAGCGCTGTTCCTCACCAATTTATGCCCTTGAATTTCCTTGGTGTCAGCTTCTCTTACAGATCCAAGAACCACTGCCCAAGCCCATGCTACTTCTGCCAAGACCACCTGCCCAAAAAGATGATGCAACTTCACTGGTAGGCTTCACAAACACCCCATGTAACCACGTTTTCAGCTTCAAAATCTGCAAATGCTTTTTCCCTGGACTAAAATTTTCTGGGGAGCACCTTCCCCCCATCCTCACCCTTCGTAGTGGGTGCCATATGTTATTGCTGCCTATTTTATCTTTACAGTACAAGCCTTTTAATTTCAATCCCTGTTTCAACCCAGTTTATTAAAACAGAATAAAGCTACCCCAGCTTTTCTTAGATGAAATCTATTCTGCCCAACAGGAGTTGGGAAAGGAGAACATAAACAAAAAGTCCTATGGAAATTTTAGTTGTGTCAACAATATCTTTGGATAAGAGTAATTCTTTCAAACTGGATAATAACTACCCATCCAATCTAAGCAGAAAGCTACTCTTTTCATTAAATCACTAATCCTATTTCAACTTGAAGATATATTTGTTTCAAGTAACCTAAAATAAGCAAGTAGGCTTATTTGTTAATAGTCTATCTAGGATTATGTTAACGATGAAAAAAGTATTTTAATTAACACAGTTTAATCCTTGGGGAACAGCAACTTCTTAAAAAATTGCAAGTTATACTCAGTGATACTGGAGCAGTGGTCGTTAATCTTCAAGCAGTATCTTTTCACCTTTTTAACACAAAGAGTAGATGCAATTGCTTAATATTAAGTGATCAGATATATGTGTTGAAAATGGAATTGTTTATGTGAGGATAGAAATTGAACAGCACTGATTTGTCCTTGAGAAATTCATACAACCTCTATTTTCTTCATATAGGCAAGACACTTAAACAACCACATTAAACTTTCAAGTAAACTTTCAAAAGTGGCCCGAGTCAAACTCTACCCTTTTTTCATCCCACCTGTGACAAATCCCACCTGCTTCCCCACATACTGCACTAATCAATAGCTGATGCATCACAAAGGGATGTAGTCACCCCTGTAGTATTCAGGGATTTACTACTTTACAAGTCAACTCTACCCAAACCCATCCCTGGAAATGAAGATGACAACAGTGCAGCTTACAGATGTACCACAGTGCTGGCTGGTATCTTCAGTACCAAGTAAACTATGCAAGTAACATGCACACCTGGAGTGGATCTCTTGAACAATTATCTCATAGGAACTAAGTAGGAAATACAAAATAGAAACAAGAAAAAAAATTAATTTCCAAAATTTGATAATACATGAATGATTCATCATGGTCAACTTGAAAGTTGTACTGTCATAGTTTCTTCCTTCACTTTGATTAATACCTCAACATTCTTCAATACCAGTTTTTGATTCAACTTTAAGTGGATTAAAGTATTTAAGTATTTCTCCCTTGTCCTGTGATTAGTATCATTCACACAAATTTGTTAGACTTAAAAGAGATTCTCAGTGCAGGAAGTGCACACAAATCTTACTATTCTCTCTGCAGATATAACTATTATAGGCTATAAACATTTATATTAATTACTACAATACCTATGAAGTTAACAGCTAAATGCATTAACTATAAAAGAAAATACTACATTCAAAACTTGCCAACAGTTTAGTAGTATGTTTTTTTGTTGTTGTTTGGTTGGTTGGTTTTTGTGGTTTCTTTAAAGTCATTTGTATTCAGGAACTAGTGTTTTTTTTTCCCCTATTAGGAACTGAGACTTCAAATATGGCTAAATCTCTACATGTGAAATTCTTCCCCTAGCAGCTCTGAGACGTGATGCTTGTAAAGACCAGGCTTCTTATTTGTAAGCATAATTCATGCCCTGCATGAAAAGCTGTTTTGCAGTCTCYGTTTCCAGAAACAGAAATCTATCTAGACCTTCCTTCCTCTTTAATCTTCCTTTCCTTACTTAACTTCTGGTAAATCAAAAGAACAGGAAGTTTTAATATGAAAGGGTCCTTCCATACCTTTAACCGTAAATAGTGAGTTGCATAAAAAAAGCCCCGGAGAACATTTACACTGTACTTACTTGAAGATATACACATGGATATTAAGTCTCAACACAGAAACTATGCAAATCCTTCTTTCTTCCCTTCAATATAACCAATCCTACTCTCCATATATTCTCCCTCCTGCTCCACTTTGCCTTTGCTATAAAAGACAGCATGAGCTATTGGTGTTTTACCATTTGTCCATAAAATCTCAATTCAAAGTTTGAACCACTGTTCAGGCATTATACAAACAAAACTGTCCCTGCTACAGATTTTGAAGTTTGTATTTTAAGATAATGCCATATTCAAATTACTGAGACGAAAGCACATGATCTGTAAAGCCAGTAAGGCTTTAACACAGCAGGAGCCTTCAGGCACAAGCGCCTGACAAACGCAGCAGTATGATGGCAATTCCACAAGGGAACATCACGATAAGTTTCACTTACTATTTCCCATGCCTCTCTCTGAGCTTGTTCCTGACAGAAGCCCCCAGCACATGCTCAGGAAAAAAAGCCAAGGGCATAGGGTATATGCAAAGTAATCCTTTCCCCGGTATAGCCCACCAGTTTTCAACAGTCAGGGCCTTTAGTTGACCACAGAACAGTTGCATCTGTGTCGCAATTAGGCTTGAGCAGTTTGATATTCACAACACTGGAAGAATACCAGTGACTCTCGTATTAGTTACACTTCATGTCATTGGGTTAAAAAAAAAAAAAAAAATCCTCTTCCAGTGTCACAGCAGTCTGAACAGTTTCTCAGGCTTACCATGCAAAGAATAGTTTTTGGATTAAAACCTATCTGACAGATCCCCTTTGAGATCCTTGCTGATGCAAGGAAAAAAAGTTTTCCTGCCATAGTGTTGTCCTGCTCCTTTTGTATATGGACCCTCATCAGTCTTCCCCTTGCCTCCCCTTTCCCACTCTCCATGAGCTTTCCTGCTTGTGACATGCTTCCTAAAACTTTAATTAGTTTTTATTCCTTTAGCAACTCATTACTCAAAGTTTCACTGGGTAAGCCCTGGGTAACCTGGCCTGACCTTATAGCTGAGCCTGCTTGAAGCAGGAGGTTGGGCTAGATGACATCCTGGGGTCCCTTCAATCTGAATTATCCTATGGTCCTGTGACCTCACAGGCAATGAGGCCGGTGCAGAGGGGAAGCTCAGCAGAGCGTGAAACAAGATTATGACTTAAATCAGGTGACTGAAGAGACTGCAGCGGTAACTGAAGCTGTATCTACTGTGCAGTCAAGGTAGTGTGGTCTCACCTTGTTGGAGCAACTGCTGCAGAGAAGCTTGGCAGCTGGGACTCAGAAGACAAGCCCACAATGCCATGTCTCAAGTGTGATTCTTATCTGAGCTAGTTTATTCAACGGTAGACTAGGTATGTTTTCCAGGCTGTCATCCACTCCTGGCTGTAGTACAGACATACGCCCAAAGCCTAATTGCACCTACGCAGTCAGGCACAGGGCCTGCTACCAGTGTCAACAGCCCCCTCCAAGTGCAGGGAGCAGCTCCAGCGGTGCAGCAGCACCCTGAAGAGGGATTGCTTTGCCAGGTTTGCCTCGCCTCCCCTACCAGCTGGGAACAGCCCTGGTAGCCGCCGTTCTCTCAGCAGCCGAATGGCAAAAGTTCAAATTGCCAGAGGTTCTCATTCGGCAGGGGTTACATCTGTCTGCCAAGAATACAATCTCTTTTATTGCCCTAACAAGTGAATGAAATGAAAACATTAACAGCATTAAAACACAGATCTCCATGAACAAAGAATTAGCTTCCAGCCACAACAGCCAGACATTTCTGATTTCACTCCCCATGAACGAATGCTCATTACAAAGCAGAAACTCCAGACAGCCGCATGGAGACCTCTCACAGACCGTCTGTCCTGCTGCACTGGCAGCTGCTGATGGAGGACATTCTGCGTATCGCACAGATATGCTTGTGCACTTTAACCACCCCATCTCATCTGCAGTTGTGAGAGAAGACAGCCAGCCATCAGGATTTTAGGATCATCATTGATTAACCCCAGGGACCTTCAACAAGCCATTTAACCCCAACATCCCAATGCACTCATCTGAGAAACGGTCACAGCACTACTCCAGAATTTCTGTTTGCTAGCAGGCAGAAATAGTTTAAGAGTTTCAGATTAAAGTGTTTGGTGCACCAAATAGCATGTTTAGGCATTGCTACCTCTAATACTGGAAAATGAACCATATTCCTAGCCTTAGCTTTGACCTTTCAACATAGCTAAGATGGCTGCATTTCATTTAACAATTATGAGCATCTCATTCAATTTGAACAGCGATACAGTACATGAATTTTGTACGCTAAACAAAATCCACAGTGAAATAACTTGAGCTGCTGGCAGACTAGTAGATCCCCACAATGAGTCACTACTGCATGTTTTTCTGCAGATTTCCCTTCTCTGGGGGGCTAAAGCATCTTTGGTGTAATCTCCCACTTGTTTGCAATGAGTGGGACACACTGAGGTACATTAAAAGCACACGTGAAATAAGCTTTTGTTTTTTCAGCTACTGTGAGGAAAAGAAGTTAGGCATTCTCAACCAACGGGAGGCAATACATACGGAAACCTAATGAAAAATAACCAGACATAGTGAGACATAGATTAGGAACAAGACTTGTTTAAGAAAATTGGCACAGTATTAAGAAAAAATCAGGAAAAAGTACTATCAGACAGTGAAATACACGATAAGCAGAGAACGCCTAAAAGTCCACTGCTGCTAGTGTTCATGAGAAAAATGGATTTAAAAACCACACGGTCAGAGTGGGTTTTTCCTATTTATGCCAGTAATTAGAGTGGTGATGGAGATGACGCAAGGGAGTTCCACCATTGTCAAAAATGGTTAAAGCAAAAAACCAAAGATTAACAAAGACAGCCTTGGGGCTTGGGGGGGGAATTTAAGTAAAAGGTGAGTTCTGTATCTCTACAAATAACCGATGCTTTGAACCTCTCAATGTTTCTGCTTTTTTATACTGTGATGTTTTCCTTCCACATCCTCCTTTCTCTGCTTGTTTTGACATGAAAAAATCAGGTCATGACAACCCCGGAAGACAAGAGTAACTAGAAAACTAATGAAATCACAGCATCTTCATAATCAGGAGTAGAAGTTAAACAACAGGAAGGGACTTTTAGTTAAACTGTATCAGTTTTGCATTTTTAAAAATATACCTATTTAAATGCAATGACTATTTAACATTTGGAAAGACAACTGCCTCTGTTGAAAGTTCAGCACTGGGACTTTAAAAATTTGTTTATCCATTTGAATTCTTGAAACACCAAGGAGTCCTTAATGTAGATTTAATTTGTCAGATGAGGAAAGAAAAGATGAAGGAAACATTTTCTGAAACTCTAGTGTTTGCCTAAAATCTGAGGAAGTATCCAGACTCACTTTCCCTGACAAGAGAATAAAAAACAAGGTGGAAAGGATAAACACTTCAAATGAAAAGGCAGAGAATTTGAAATAAAGTTCCTGCTGGGTCACCTTTGTGGGGACTTGTAAACTCAGTGAAACTCTCTAGAATGACAAAGTGAATTTTATAATTTAAAAAATTCCGTTTACACCATTTGCAGAGTTACTTCAAAGTTTCTCCCTTCTGAATTTTCTCCTGAAATTATTGTAAAGCTCTCATTAAAGATTAAGAATTGGTACTCACTTCTCAGTACGTAACCACTGCCTTACTACTACAAGGTCTAGCACGGAGCCAGAGAGAACAGAACTAAATTCTCTGTCTTATTTCTGTTCTTTCCTCTAAATTCTCCCAGTATTACACTTCCATTGCCTTTTAGTGAAAATGTTTTCACAAACATGAAATAATTTTTATTCTCTTTTACTTGACAATTCCCTGACGTTTGAAAAGAAATTAAAAAATAAAGGTGAAATTCACCTTTTCAATGCAGGTGTGCACAAGCAGGCAGTACACTGGGAATCGGGTGAGATAGAATATAAGTAGGGGTGGAAATCACACTATGGACAGGCTATAGCATCTGGCACCACACTTCTGCTTCTCATCTGTCTCCTCAGTGGTCTTCTGTGTCAAACTGAGCAAGGTTTAAGCCCGTTTTTTTTTTCACCCATCCTGAAACAAAGTTCCCTGCTCAAGATCCCGTCTTTGAAGAACTAAAGTAGTAGAGAGGGAAGCACATTTCAGGATCATCCTTTCTAAAAATCTTCAGTATGACAAAGGAATTTACCAGGACTTTAGACAGGATGATCTTAAAATGTCTTCCTGAACATATACAGCTGTTAACACCATTAATTTAACAAAGCGTCCTGGGAAATGAGAAGGTGCTATGTACTCGCCTATAAAATTCTATTTCAACAGAAGTCTACATCATGGCCGAGGAGAAAAAGATCTGCTTTCAGGTTCCACAAAAGAAATCTTGATTATGCAAACTCCAAAAACATTTTGGTTTTGTCTTTCATTCGTTTTTGTGGGTGGCAACAGCAACAGTTTTAAAGTAACTCTCAGGTTTTTCACAAATTCATGGTTGCCACTAATAGTCCACCACCCTTGACTCCCAAAAGACAAAGAATCCCTCTGATTTCTAATTACTAGGTCTAAGACACAGGCATTCAGCAAGCATTCACACACAGGCTGAGCAGACATTACTTAGATAACATATAGATGAAATAAAGACAATATAAAATAAAACCATGATAATATGAAAAAAAATGCTATATGGAAAAGTATGTGGTTAACTAAAGACACTGGGCTTTATTTTGATTTCTAACTTTTTGCAGAACTTAAAACTAATTATAAAGTCAGAATTAGGGACATTCAGTAAGAACAGCTACATATATTCAGCAAGTTCACGGGACTTTTTTTAAAACTTATGTGAATTCACACACCGGATGAAAAATTATGTGACAGGGAACTACAGAACAAATTAGGCTGAAAGGAATGTGGCTGGGGAGGTCATGTAGTCTAAGCTCCTGCTCAAAGCAGCTCCAGTTAGAGCAGGGCTTCATCCAGCTGCATTTTGAGTATTTCCAAGGATAAAGATTCTGCAACTTCCTTGGGCAACTTGTTCCAATATCTGACCACTCTTACGGTAAACGGGGAAAAAGGAAAAAGAAAAAGAAAAAAGAAAAAAACTCTTGTAGGTGACTGCAATTTCCCATGTTCCAACTTGCACCCGTTTCCTCTTGTCCTATTTGTTGCAACTCCAAAAAGAATCTGGCTCCATCTTATCACATAATTGCAGCCCTTGCCATCAAATTTTAATACCATGTCTACCGTTTAAATACAGCCATCTCTATGTTACCTTGAAATGAAATTCATGTGAGAAAGCAGGGCTACAGAATAATCTCTTCTCCATGTTCACAGTATACAGCAGTACTTGGCAGAGGGCAATTAGCAACAGGTTTAATTTGTAGCAAGGAAGCTTTAGATGGAATGTTAAGAAAAAGACTTTCTAATTATAAGGTTTATGAAATTGGTAGAACAGTTTCTGGTGAAGTTGCAGAGATCTCAGAGATCTCCATCCCTGGAGGTCTTTGAGAACAAGTTAGACAAACTTCTATCAGGTATGACATAGATAGAGAGATCTCACCTTGGGGCAGAGAAGTGGACTAGATAATCTCTGCAGTACTTTCTGCCTGTGTTTTCTATTAAGGTTCAGACTGCCTCTGGTTAATCCAGGCAACTAGCACCCAGGCTTGAGCCTAAGGGCCAAATTATAAGATATTTAATGCTACTGAAATACTGAAGTCTAAATTATATGTTTGGTATATCGTATTTGTACCTACCTCTTCAAACTTTTGCATTTGCCTGACAGAGCTCACACAGTAGTTCCTGTGCCGAGATGCTTAAGAATTCCTTCCTAATCAGTTACGGGAGAATGTGCTATTTCCTCCGTGCACCGCTACAGAAAGGATATCTGGGGATGATTGTCAGGCAAGTGAATTTGCCTACAGTCACGGCAAAGCCTTCAGCTGGATGAAAACCTCAGACAGGGCAAGCCTGGGATCTAAGCCATTCACTAGTACCTACCACTGCTGCTACTACTACAGTATGGTCATACAGGTGGGAGCCAGGTCAGACCTGCAGCACAAGCACATCCAACAAGAGTGTTGTGTGATTTCTTCAAAACTGTACTAACACGACATTCTCCAGCACGTGGCTCGCTACAGTAACGGTGTTAGCTTACTTGGTAGCTGTTCCACACAATCCAACTAATACCTATGTCCCAGTTGTAAACCTCTGTTTTAAGGGTGTTACCAAAAGCAAAAGTATGTGAAGCATACTTTTGCAGGAAGCACTGTTGCAATATTCCTTTTAAAAACAACATCCCTGTAGCACTAAAAGTGAGGTTAATGATATACTAATATGTTCTGGACTCTAAGTAATGCAGATACTAAGAACACTAAACACGAAGTTCAAGAACTGTTTACATCCACACAACCATCTGTTCAACAATCACATCACTCAAATGGAGTGTTTACTCAGAAAGAGCACTGTTTACAGCTCTAATTCAAAGAAACAGAAGCAAAACAAAATCTGTAAATAAATAGTGGTGGGTGGTGGTGTACTTTCTGGCAATGAATTAGCAGACATGGCGAATAAATTTCAGTAATATTTTCTTGAAAGTGACCACATGATGATTGATAAAGTCACCTTGGCACCGAAAGATTAGGCTTCGTATTTTCGCAAGGTAAGTATTAAATTATCTTTCCCCCCCCCATGAGCTAAATATTTCGTCGCAGGGAAAAAAATAGCAGGGGTAAAGTACAGAACTGGTAACTAAAGTGCTCAGAAGAGCCAAAGAGCTACCGTAGCGCAGCACATTTTCCAGCTCCACTCACCCAGTCAGCTATAATTTAGATGTCTGACCTTTGCTGCTAAATTAGAGACTTACAGTTCCCCCCCGCTATTTTGCCCCTGGCCTCCAGCTGAGACGGCCAATGAATATACAAAATCACAGCATGTAAGTCTACATGTAAATCTATCAGAAACATGATAGCTCATTAACTTGGTGACAGACAGACACAATACGGTTTCAACTTTTAGTCACCATCCACCTGAAATGATTAGGTAGAAGCACGGTTCAGAGAGATAGACATGTATGGAAACCTGCCCAAACCCGATCCATGTAGGTGTATAGATTTAGACATTCCTCACAAAGTACACTTTCCATAACAACAAAACATGATTTCTTTTCAGCCCATGGTAACCTTGATGACTCATTGACTAAAACTGGAACCAATACCGTATATTGTCCCTTTCAAATGAGACAGTCGCAGTTTTCTCCAACTGTTCAGCTGCATTCTAGTGATCTTTGCACAAGACAGCTTATTTTGGCCAATGTCAGGCACCGGACAATGGGGTGTTATCAAAATACAAGTGTGTGTTAGAGGGAGCAGTGGTAGAGGAAAAAAAAAAAAAAGGAAAAATATTTTCTCCACAAAAAAAGGGGGCGAGGGGCAGCAGTAGAAAACAAATACCTTCTCCATCTCCTCTGAATCGGTTTTTACTATGTATTTGTAATTTCAGTGCACACAAGATATAAAATTATAGTGCTAAAAGTACTCATTACTATGCATATGGAACTGTTTAAATGTATCAGAAGATTTCTGATCAGCATAAGAAAGGGAAGTTAGGCAGGAAGCTCTCAGTACAGTTGAACAGCCAGCACATTCTAGTAATATGAAAACCGCACCTTTCTTATAAAGCCTGTACAAACATCAGGTATGATTTCAAAGAGAATGCAATGTACACTGTAACACTTTAGACTTCTAAACATAGGTCAAAGACAATGTAATTCAATAAAAAGTTATGGCAAGACAAAGAAAACAGATCAGATATTTGGAACAAAACTTTACAGCATTAATACTGGCACCAACTTTTAGTACAGTATTACAAAAACACAACTTCTGAGAAGACGACTTTACTGCAACAAATTTAGATTTAGCAGGAAAGATTCTGAATTTGGACTTTTTAAAATTAAAAAATAAATGAGATTTAGTCTTTAGCAAGAAAGAAACACTCTTAGGTAACTTAAACCTGCTAGGCTCCCTTTGCTCCACCTACGCATCCTGCTTGTTCCTTGAGATCTAGCCCTCTTAATACTTCCTTTTAAGCAATCCCTGGTGTTGAAGTCCTGTGCACGTATGCTAAATGATTCCCCTTCCTCAGTCAAAACCTTCTTCAAAAGAAAAATCTGGTTTAGAATTTTTCACTGATCTAACATAGAAAAATAAGATTATTTTTTTTTAAATGCAGAAAATTTGCTTCTATTATACTACAATCTCCTCTGGTTTATCAGAATCCTTTCTGCCTGCATTTCAAGGCATAAAATCAATAGTCCATGATTTATGGTAACAGGAAGGCATTCAGTGGCATTTTCCAGGAGCTCAGAACTGACAGAGTTGGCTTGAATCCACAGGGCTTCTGAACAAACGTCACTGCATTGTTTCCCACCTTGATGTAGATAAACTACATTCAATATGGAATTGTTCTTGAGCTAATAACACTGTCAGACTGAACCAGGTCTTTATAGAGGCAACTGCAATGTCTCTTTCCCTTTGGTAAAGCCCAAACAGTCCCTAGATACTGAAGATGCAGCTACATAGAGACTGTAGGTCATAGAGGAAGACGACTGCTTCCTTCTCCACACAGCCTTAGTGCTCAATAAATGCAACACAGGATAGAAATCTCGGATTCAGTGTGTGAAGAAGCCTACTGCATCCCCAAATAAATCTGGCAGACTAGTCAAGGCCCTTTTGGGGAAGTAACCACAATATTACCTGCATTAAACTAAAACGACTGGAAAAAGAACAAAAATACCAAGCAAAAGTGCTTAGTAAACAAATCACTACAACGGCTCTGTGCAGGGCATGATGTGACAGCAGCAAAGACAGCTGTTATCACGAAGCCCTGTCCTGTACAAAATTATTTATGATATTTGACTAAATCTAAACACAACTTTATAGGCAACCACCACTTCATGTCAAGTGACATAGGAGAAAACCCTGATCACAGAATATGTCCTTTTTTTTGCAGTAAAATGCTTACAGGACAAGACAAGCATGATTAACACAGATAACACTGGTGAAGAACAGCCATACAAATTTCAGCAGAAAGATCTTACAGTGCTTTGGTTGGCAACCAGCGGACCTTCAGGCAGACAAATGCTTGCTGGTTAGATATTCATAAATTACATAGAAAAGGTGCTTTAGAGGAATGCATGAAACCATTGTTTGATAAAAATACTAGCTTCCTTCTTCACTGGCTAACTGCATGTAGAATTAGCACTAGACTCCCACTTCTTTAATGCAAGTAAAGACGTGAATTTTGTTTTAAGAATGTGAAGCACAGACAGTTTTTCTGTCTTCTGCATGTGTATTAGTACCCTGGCATAATGGACCCTAACCAAGAATATGGCAACCAGGTGCTGCATCGCAGTGCAGGAATACATCCAACATCAGAACACTAGCAAGTAGTCACAAGCAGAGGTGGCAGGCTTTAGCTCAATTAAATATTAGTAAATAAAAATCATACCTTCAAAAGTGCAGGCAGAGTCGTGCTTTCCTTTTGGTTGCTCTTTAAATCTATGGCTTCACTCCCTTTGTTTTCAGAACTGAAAAACAGACATTTTGTAACACTGAGGATTTGCATTATTCAAGTCTACGTGAGAGCCAACACATATCATTCAATTTAAACACAAGAGAGCATTAACTTAAAAGGATAGAAGAACATATTTTCCAAACCATAGCCCATATTCTGCACATATTGCAACTGAAAAAGCCACGATTCAAAAAGATGAAGATGGAAGCAAAATGCCTGTTTCACCTTACACAGAGGTTTTCAAACTCAAGCATTCAGAAATGGCACAAAGCATTTCAGCTCTTACAGCTGAAAAAAACCCAAGCTTTCTGAGCCTAGGTATTATTTTCTGCTGGAAAAAAGATGCTACAGTTGATCAATCATCTACTACAGCAGCATTCATTGCCATAGCACTGGCACATCTGGCAGCTAGAAGGCACTCCCAGTCCTTATAYTGAGGACTGTGATTGAGTGGAACGTACTCAGGGCAGATGGAATCATCACAAATCACAGCTACCACATTTAACAGATCTTTACTGAACATACCTAACGGGGGTTTGCAGGCAAATTCAGAAGAAATTTTAGAAAGGGGACAACAGGCATGTTGTTTTTACCAAGGCAACACCCGTTGTTCCATTTTAAATGTCAGAAGTCCAAAGTCGCTTATATTCTTATTGCCAATTTACCTTGGTCAAAATTTTCTTCAGAGCCCRTCTTTGGAATGAAGGGAACCATCTGCCCATTCCTCCCCTCCCCACCAATTCTTAAAACGATCCTTAAGCACAATCCAGCAGAGAACATTTTAATCAAAACCTCTATGCTACATGCAACTTAAAAGCAAAAACATATCAAGGAAAACATTAGAGGATGTTAATGACAGTCATCACTTCCTGCATCGCATATCATAAGCTGAAGAAAAATAACTTCGTACCAATATATCATGTGAGAAATGCTCAGTATTGCAATGAAGTCATAACCACTTCAAACCCCCTTCTTCATCAATTTTAGAAATTTAGCTTTGCTATTGACACATACACAAGCCCTTATTTCTGAATTTGTATGAAGATATGAATTGAAAGCTGATTAAATAAAAATAAAAAATAATTATCTGCATTTTGGTGAAATTCAGCCAGGATTTGCAGAAAGGATTTAGACGTACTCCTACCGCTACTGACTGTTAACCACAGGTAAGCATGTCTCAGTAAGACTTCTGAAAAGAAAGGTTTTCTTCCTATTGTGGATTAAGCATTTGAGTTAAATATACATTTATATACACACAAAATACAGAAGCCAGTCTGACTAAATGTTAGCTTCCCTCTCAGCTGCTCAGAGACAACATTCCCTGAACTAAAATGAGAACAGAACTCTCCTGCAATTAAGTATTTCAAGATCTTTCAGATACATCAAAAGAAAAGCTCCTTCCTCTCTTTTATAGATCCTCTTCAAGTTGAAAACCATGTACTTTCAGATCACCTCGGGTAATCTTTCATAATGCATGCATAAACACAAAGATGCTTTTTCAGGGAGAGCATCAGACAGAAAGTCTTGGCTGTTCTTTGCCTCCCTGTAAGACAGAGCAGCTGAATTAATATTCTATCCTATTAATTTCTTCTGTTGTCAATGTGTTTCATGAAAGAGATGTCACAATCGCTTCTGGACAATCTGGCTCACTAATAAAGGTGCTTCTCAGTAGGTAACCTATTTTCTCAGTTCAATTTTTCTTTTTAAAAAAACACCCTTCTCAGATCTGCATAGCTTTTCCTGATGCTGATACACTTGACATGAACAGGAATTCCCTGTACGTAAGAGCAGAATCATGAGTTGATCTCCACCAGACGTTCCTCCTAGCTTCAGGATATCACTCTTGATGGAACTGATCTGCAGACCACAAATGAAATCCTTGCTTTCGTTAAGTATTGCCAGCACAGATCACCAGCGTCCTATTCTTCTATCACTTTGTTTTGCTCATACTCTTCCCTCCACATCATGTTTTTTCCCAAAACTTTTTTCATTTTCCTACTTCTTGTTTGTATTTGAAATATACGCCGTACTACTTTCTTCTAGCTAGCCAGGTGTGGACAGATCGCTATGAAATTCCATAGTGTGCATACCAAAACTGAAAGAATGCAATTCAGCAGATAAGCATCTTAAAATCAACAAGGGGGGAAAAAAAAAAAAAAAAAATCAAAACTTTACTTTCTAGCATGAAATAAACCTAAACCTGGAAGCAATTCCCCACACCCTTTCATGGTTTATATTCTAGCATTTCTACATTCCTGAACCTTCTGCTTCAGGGTGTAGTTCCTCAACATGCTAACTTTGTCAGCAGAACCAGCTTTAAGAAATTTCCACACCTTCCTTCTCAACCTCAGCTATCTCTTCCCACCCTTAAGTCAGCTGAGCAGGGCTCTCAGTAGGGCCATGGTCTTGGATAAAATCAAGGGGGAGCAGAAGTTTCCATCAGGAAAAATTCAGCCCGTGATCCAGTCTACAGTGCAGTGATTTGCACCAGCACAAATGAAGGGGCAATAAATGCCACTCCACAGGCAGGAACAAGCAAGCATGCACCACTGCAGCTCACTTCACCACTGAAGCTACTTTTTGTGAACCTTTGCTACCCTTAGCCAGGGCCCAGTTTAAATGGACCTTTGACTGAAACCAAATGACTCGGGCTGAATGAAACAAGTTTACAGCACAAAAGCTTGCTTTGCTGGAAACAGGCCTCTTGGATTGTTTAGGATAAAATTGTTTTCTTTTTCCCAAAGAGTCAAGATTACCTTCTACAGCCTAAACACCACAGACACAGTAGCTGGTGCCACGCTCCATACTTGGGACTGGAGAACAGGCTGGTTACTGCTCATTGGGTTCAAATGATGCAGCTTATGACTTCCCACTACCAACCTCCTACAATTTTTAGGGCTTTCCCCCCTCTCATCATTGCATCAATCACATAACAGTCACTAATCACAAATTCTGGAACACTGCACAGTATTTTCCCCACAAATTCTCTGAAGAGGAAAATAAAATAGTAAAGTTCGTAGGCCCAAACGTAAACCTACACTCCCTGTTAAAAAAACAACAACCATGGTGAAGCTAATGTAATTATGCCACACATATTCTTATGTTGCAACGTAAGCCCGTGTTGTCCATATAAGTCTATATTCAGAGATGCAGTGAACACAGTTATTAAGCTATGGTATTCACTATTAAAATTAATTATTGGGAAATATGTAAGGCATTTAGTATTTATGCTAAAAATTACCCATTCTTAAAATTTTTTTACATGCCCATGCTATCCTATCATTAGTGGCTAGATGTTATACTTCCAAGAACTGTATTCTAAGGGGGTTTATATATTTTTTTTTTTTCTACAGGACAATCTCTGCAATTAAATAGTTACAAATGTTGACCTTGTAGCTACATGGTATTACACCACCAAATTCTTATGCTTTTAGTAAGAACTGAAAACAACAGACTGGTAGTGTATACAGGCTCACCAGGAAATAGGGGCTGCCACCCCCCTGCTCCCATTTCGGCTACATCCATATTATTGAAGTTTGGCTCCACAAAGTTTCATCCTTGCCTTAAGCTCTTCTGAAGTGGTGCATTTTTCGGAGTGCTTTGCCATGGCAGGTACTGAGCATGCTACTTCCAGTTTGGCACATCCAAAGTCAGGCTTGTGCTTAACCACCCACATGGCTTTGCTAGAGCAGCCAGCCAGCTCTCAGAGAGCATTTCAGCACTTGCACTTGCTGGATTAGAAAGATGAATCTCACGAGTCTTCAACTCAATGCTTCACAAACTACTGTTGTTACATTATATACCCAGCAATAGGACTCTACTAACCCAAGTTTTGAATCTACTTTATACTTGCTTTTAAGAAGTGAAAGAGCAAAGCGTAATCCTAGAACACAGAAAACACCTCAGCCCCGCCAGCTTGCTTCCATGGACTTCTTAACTATACAGGCAGCCATTTACAAATTGTCACAACCACTTGTTTACATATTTAGGCAGATATGACTTTCATTTTATAGATTTAAAAAAAAAAAAAAAAAAAAAAGAGGCACGGAAATACTAAATAATGCTCTGAGTAATAAAGACACTGTCAAAATTACGACTAGAAACCAAGCCTCTTAACTACATCTCAAATATGTAATCTACTGCCTTCCTGCTGCTATTTCTGCCAGACATTCCCTTTTCTCTTACATATTAGTGCATCCAACATGGATGGGTTAATCTTCAGAGAAGGTAGAGGGATCTCTTCCCCTGGACTGTCTTGCTGCTCTTCCCTACTGTCTTGCCAGCATGCCTAACCTGATTAGCATCACTCCTATTCTTTAAATAATCAAGATTAAACTCAAGTTAAAGAAGATCCTGTTCTGTATCTTCTGCACAAACCTTTCTTTGTACGATTTTCTAACACTTTCTGTTCCTCTGCTGCTGAAAATCTGTTTTGACCTTCTGTAATACTTGGACAGGTGGTGTCTGAATCAGAAGCAGATTTGTGGTCCAAGTTTTTAATCATTTCACTTACACAGGAGAGGTTAGAGATTCTTACAGGGGAGACAAACATTCATATTCTGCATTGTTGCTCACAAAAAGTAGACACATATAAGCAGAAGTACTCAAAATCAGGTTAGTTAATATACATGAGGGATTACAGTCAAGAAAAAAAATCAATTTAATGGAGCAAATTTAAGTACACGGTTTGCAAGATATTTTCCAACTGCCTCTAAAACCAGAACAAGACGATTACAAACAATCACATCTTCAAAAGTCCCTCGCGGCATCTCCGTATGGTGCGAGAAGTCTGCTTCCTCCATCCTCATCCTTCACAACAATCCTTTGGAACTTGCAAATTAAAAGCCCATCCCCCTTTTCCTTTATTAATCTACCCCACCCATGTTATGCATGCAGCAGATTGTGAATGTGTTGTGTCAGATAAAAAAAATAAGCTACCGGCAGTATGCAAGTGCAATAAAGCACAAACATGCAAGTTTTGATGAGACTGACCAGATGCAGAGCTCACGAAACTGAAAGTAACCGTTGTGACATTTTAGGTTCCTTTTACAAGGAGAAGGTACAGGCTGCCGATTGCCGTTTGGGAAGAGGGAAATTGATGGGCAGTCTCTTAAGGAAACAGGGACAGCTGGCTAAAGCTCAACTCAGACAGCACTGCAACAGCACTTCTGGATGTCGACCCTCCCTCCTCCTCCCACTGCTTAGAAGCAAAGTCTCTTCCAACGCAGCAGCTCAGGATTTACTTTTCGTGCAGTCCAGATATTACCAGATAAGCGAGTGCTCTATCATTTTGCCATCTCTCTTTCTCTTTCTTCAGGGACAGATGACTCCGTGAATAGTCAAACCCTCTTTGTGACAGCATTAGGCTAGCATTATTTGTTTTTAACTTGTCTTCTCTTCAGATTAACTCAGAAACCATTTAGCCATTTAACGTGATGACTCGTAACGGTAAGAGAATAAGCAATGCCTAACCTGAAAGATGCTCCAGGGTGCCAAGAGGCAAAAACATCTGGCTTTAGTGACATAATGCTAATAAACTAAACCTGACCTATACATACATCTATCTATCCAGTTTCGTGACATCACTTGTGACATCTCCTTCCCAATATTTTCTAAACAGTTTTCCTCAAGACGATGTGTTTTTTTGGGATTGTTGATACAATTCACTCTCCACTGGAGTCCTCACTTAGGCTAATGTCATTTTTAGGTTTCCTTTCTTTATTTCAGCATTCCGAGGTGTAATGCCAGTTCCTGACCCTTGCCTTTTATCTCTCTCTGAACAAAACTAATGCTCCTCTCTGGGAAGTAACACCTCATTTGGTTTTGATGTCATGACTTCTTTCCAATTTTACTTTGTGCCACCACAGTGACACATTCAGCAGTGACCTTCCAGAAGGACATCTCAACAGAGGAACAGAGAGATTGCTAACAAGGATCTCATCACCTAGTACTTTAAAATCCACCTGCGCAAGAGCCTCCCTGAAGAATGTGAATGAGCGGAAAACCACAAGCCTAATACTACCATCAAATATAGATGTGCAAGACCAAAATCTCCATGAAGTTTCAGCACAATCACACAGGGACTTTTAAACCACATCTACAGACCAGCAGTAGTTATGAAACTTTTATTACACATCTGCAAAGAGCCATAGGTTAGCTAGTATTGGTTTCTTCTCTGTTCCGGCTTCCAAGCGGTAATTAAAAAGATGATTGCTAAAAATTCAGACCTTTTGAGTAATATTTTTCAATATTTAACAGTTGCCCTACTTGCCACACAGACCCTTACGATTACTGAAGCTGGCCTCCTGCATAATCTAGATTACGAAATTCACCAAGGGAGACCTGTGTCAAGCCTTTAACACCCGACCAAAAGATACAAGCTTTGATTAAAAACCATCAAGCAATGTAAAATCTACCACATTTGTAACTAAAACTTTTCAATGTAAACTACTACTAAATTCACTGCTCAAAATTAGGCTTACTAGTCTGATTTGCCAAGCCTCATGTCTCAGCTACGGGATCAACCTACATCTATGTGGGACAGATTACAAAGGCCTCGGGTTCAAATATCCTCTTCAAGTCACAGGTCTACTATGACATGAAGCACTTAACTCTCATTTCCCTTGCAGTTATATACCTTGAGGCAGAGTCATTCCTCAAACTGTAACCCTGTCATTTCAAAACCTTCTCTTAGATGAACTAAATGCTGTTGAGCTACTTAATTTTATTCTGTGAGGGAGGTTTTCCAGACATCAAATTGTTCTGGAGCTATTCTCAGAGCCCTTTTTAGTTTGTCAGCATCTTTTTCATACTAAAACATGGACACCGCAACTAGACTCAGTACTCTAGTAACCAAAGTTCATCCACAAAATACATATACTTTGTTATTTATTCATCCGAGAATCACATTTTCTCTCCGAGCCACCACTTTGCTTTGGTCATGTTCAGCTGACTGTCAGCTATGGCAACTTAGTCTGCTTTTAATGTTGTCATCTACGTGGTGATTCCCATACTTTTCGCTCTAGTCATCTGCAAATTTCACATGCTACAGTTTTTCCTCCTTCAAATTATTTGTGAAGATATTAAATAAATTGATTCAAAAATACACCCTTTTAAGTTTCTTCAAATACATCAAGTAGAAAATGATTTTTCACATCCGGTCTTTTTATATCCCTCCAAATGTCGATTTTTAGCCCACTGCCATTACGCTTGCAAATATTTTAACTGGAGCATCAGCACCAAGTCAGATGCCTTAAAGAGTCTAAGGATACCATTTCAGCAGTTTGTCAGCTGAAGCTGTAATCTCACGAACAAGAACGAGTTTGTCAATTCCCATCCTCCAGGGATGTTAGGATCAACATCATGTTTATTAACTTCTCAGGTGACTCGGAAGCCTCAGTAAATCAACTTTTCAATCCTTCCCCTTCAATCCAACCAAATACAATAGACTTAAAAGTGAAATACCAACACCGTACTCTAGATACTAACGTCACACTTGTGAAGCCATTCGTGCACTGTGCAGCCAGGAGAACTATCAGAACCTGATCTATGAAGAGAATTCAGACAATTTTTTAAGAGTCAAACTTTTGGTATGTATATTGAACGACACCAGCAAACAACACTAAACATTTGTTAAATGAATCAAAAGGAAAATGTTACTCTAAAGCTCAGTGGCAACAAGATGTGAGGAAATCAATGAAGATTCCTAAAAACTGCCTTCAGCATCAAAAGACAGTTAAATTTAACAGAAAATAAAGATGCTAGCATTTTAACAGAAAATAGTAGCAAATAAAGAGCTCTTTCTTCTGTTTCCCTCCCCCCAAAACAGAATATTGCCCTTTTTGAAAAGCTTCAAAACGAAAAACTTTGGCCAACTTCTCAGCAAGATTCCCGAGGCTAGCACTGTTCCTGGGAAGCCAAATGGTAGTAGCAGTGACAAAGTCCGCCCTTAGTCCCTGTCAAGGATGTTGGGGCTTGTCTTAAAGAGAGAGGGAGTGTTCGCACAGAAATTTGAATGTGAAGTTTCTGGCTCCTACTTCTGTGCTTAAGCTTAGGCCACACACATAGGGGAGGAGCAGTTAAGACATTAAGATAAATGGAAATTATAAAACCAAGTTAGTGAGTTTGAAACTGGAGGGTCAAAGGAAAGCAAAGCTGCTATTTCATTTAAAACAAATAAGAAGGGAAGTGGAGGAAAAGGAACAGAAAGTAGAGAAAGGTAAGGAAGGAGAAAATGGAGCCGGGAGGAGCAGGAGGCAGGAACGTAGGCAAAAGAAGTGTTACCATCAGCTGATTAATTTAAGTGTTGGAACAGCACAAAATGTATTCTATTCAATTAAACTATCCCACTTCGAAACTGGTTTGATTACAGACAGCATTAAGCAATTTAGATTGTTTTAACTGAAACAATTTTTCCTCTCAGACCTGTTTATGCTGCTTGTTTACATGCTGTTCTTTGCTTAGCAAAGCTAGGTCAGCTTCATGTTCTGCATCAGCAGTGCTGTGTTGGACTGTGAACTACACGGAGTGTGTTAGTATAAAATGAAGTTGTTTTTTTTTTTAATCCTCTTTCAAAATGCAACTAAAAATATCATGGAAAATAAAGATGTTATAAAATCACAGATATACCACATTTTACAATGAAAATCTACATGAAAGATGCAAGAACCAAACCACATCTTTACACTGTACCTTTAAGTTTAAAGGCTAGAACTAAGTGAAATAAGTATGATGGCCCATGATCACCCTTGATGAATAACTTAATCTGTTTTACATGTGAGGGAATTAAACAGCCGCACAAAGGCTAGAGAAAAGAAATATAAATGTTTCCGGGTAGAGCCTACTTCGATATTGGGCAGTAGGATTATACCAGATTATATCAAGGTTTTTCTTCTGGCATATGTCAAGCATAGTAACGAACATTAATGTAGAATCTGCTCCATATCTGCCAGTCTGATTGGTTAGATAAAGTTTCCAACATTCTTAAGAAATAAATATGTTACTGACCACTAGCACATAAACTTGGTAAAATATCAGAAACAGATTTATAAGCTACTTAAGTTTATTAAGGTTAAAATTATTGAATTAATAGAGAATAGACAGCCCATTATAAAACTGTTTTCAAATGGCACATTTGCAGGCTTGGGGATCAATGACGGCACTTACAAATGGCATGAAAATAGGAGATATTAAAAAAAAATAATCCAGGAAAGCTTTAAAGCAGCAGCAACTGCTGTCCTCCTGATAAACAGAGCTTAACAGAATTTTTTAAAAAATGTCATTAAGAAAAAGCACCCAGGAAAAAACAAGCAAGAGACACTGATGTCACCAGTAAAATGCAGCGAGCTCTTCTAGACAGGCTGAAGCAGAAAACTCTTGGTAGAGGCGCATAAGGCTACCAGTTCAACACAAGGAAATACTTCTCCGGTTCTCCCATTTTTTACTCACAAAATATACATCAGGAAGTACCCTACAGACACTTTCCAGTCATTATCAAGGTTCCCTCTTTTGTGTTGAAAGCATGCATTTTCCATTCAACTTAAATAAATTTGACAGCTAAATGTGTAGCATTTAATTGATGATTAAAACAAAAAGTCTGTTATCATGGCAATTCTTTCTGCATTTACTCTTCATGTGCTCACAAGAAATACTTCCTCCTACATTTTTTCCTACACAACACTGTCCACAGGTGAAGTGCAGATCCACACAGTGTTCATACAGTTAGGCCACCAGACCTCCAAACCGCTTAAGCAGATATACTGCCTTCAGTAAAATATTTTAGCAATTTAAGAAACACTGGAACATTCAGAAAACCAAGACTCCATTTCAAAATAAGGCAAGTCATGAAATCACATTAGTACAACACAATTAGAGACTGTATTTCATGTCGCAAAATTGACATGAGAAAGTGAAATGACAAAAGAAACCCACATTTTTGATCTTTAAAGTCTTCAAAAGTGATACTGTAAAGTCAGTTAGAATCTATAAAAATTATTTTAGAAATGAAAATTAAAATACCAGAAAAACAGAGGTATTAATATCCCCTGGAAAGCCTAAGCAAGATAGTGCTGTGCTACTGTCTGGAAGTATAACAGTATACACTAACTGAATTGTAGTAGTTGGGTTTCCATCCTTTTAACAAGTTTCAATAATCAGAAATACAATCCCCACAGCAACATGTTTCTGAATTTTGCTTTTTTCCCACCTGCGAGTCTTTTGTTCACCAGAGGAGAAGACTGCAGAGTTTTCATCTTTGCAAAACTGTTCCTTAAAACCAAAGACTTGTAGCTGTCTTGGAAATATTTTGTATTAACTCTAGCACTTATGCCAATAATTGGAAAGGAGACAACGCTGTTAACATTTAAAATAGTGGAAAAAAAAAATATTGCTTTGTTTCTTCCAAGGAGTGCTACTATTATAATTAATACTCTAGTAACATTTCCTTTAGGAAACATCTCGCACATACATGGCCAGCTGCTGGGCTTGCTCCTTCTGGTCTCAGCCCCATGAGACATCTAAGTATCCGCCTAATTCTAATCAAACAAGTAGTCCCACTRTAGCGCACAGAACTATTTACCTACTTAATTATAGACAACCACTTTCATACCCTGCTGAATCAGGGCCTTTGCTACTATTTTGAATTATCCTGCAATAAAGGTCATAATAGAAAAATCTAGGATGAAAAGAAACAAAAAAAACCCAAATTAACAAATGAACAGAAAATTTTCATACTGCATCTTGCTTAGGTAAGTCTAATTTGAATTCTTCTATATGGTTGGAGTATTCCCCTTGCTGGTTCCACAAACCATCATCCCTGATGTACACTCAACAAATGAATTAAATTTTAACAACAACAGCAAAAAAAAAAAAATCCTGCTCTGCCTTTTGAAAGAAAAAGTTTCTTTATTAGAAAGCAGAGACTGATTTTTCCAGCAAACAATGGATTTCTTCAAAGATGCTACTGGTATCTGAATCAAAACCAGCCAGGAGGTAGTTACTTCAGAAGAAATATGTTTGAAATGTATTACTCTACCTTCCATCAATTCCCAGCAGTCCCCAAATGCACAGTTTTTAGAACTACAAAAATACATGTTCTTTGTAAACAGGAACAATGACTGGCAGTCCCAGAGGAAGAAAGACTCTCTAATCTCTCCTCAGGCAGAATAAACAAAGTTCTTCCATCTCTGAAAGCTCTTAGTTAGAAACTAATGGATGAACGGAACAACAATCTCAGCCTGAAAAAAAAAAAAAAAAAAAAGCCCTCTAAAACCAAATAAAAGGTTGCTCTTCCCTGTTTGATGTCTCTGGTACACCTCAGTGATGCAGAAGAAATATCTGAACAAACCCAACAAAGGCCCACTTACACTGGTAGTTATTTGACCGACCAACCAACAGCACTTGGAGGGAAAAAGACAAACCCGAAATGAACCTGTTAAACAATATACAGAATAATTAATAAAATACATCCATAGTTTAAAGGAGATTTTGGTGGTAGCTGTGGGTTAAAGTGAGCAGTGAAAAGTGTCACACCTCGRCAGCTTCTAACGTGACCTGAAAGGTCACATTTATTTGCAACACAATTGCTCAGCCACAGAAGCTGCATATTTCTGAAAGAATCTGCAGTGGATTGACTTACACTGTAAAAGCTGTATCTTCATCCAGATGGGCTAAAGAAACATGTATTTAAAAAACAAAAAACCAAACAGACTCCCATTAGAATAGTGAAAATTCAATGGGTTTTTTTCGCCCTGGGGATTTAGACTGCTCCAGGACAAACACTGCGGTAACAAATAATCAATTTTGTATTATTGAAAATAGCAAATAGCTGAGTAGGGCATAATGACTGCCTTTGATGGAAGTTAATGATAAAGAACTGGGATGAAAAGCACTGAAGCCCTCGTTCAAAGCAGCCCCAACTCTGAAGAACACACTTACGCAGGCAAGCACTTGGTGGGAGATACCTCACGTTTCTCTACATWTTATGTAAAGGCCAAGTAAGCCCTTAACATGTGCTGTGCTTTTTGCCGCCACAAAACTTGCAACTAATCTGCACAGGTTATTTTTTCCACAAGCAAGCATGCCTCCAGCAATTCTCACGTTCATCAGAGCTACAAATTGCTGTAAGGGCAAGTTATTAACGTAAGCTCTTTGTCAAATGAGGTTCTCAGAAGAGTCTAAGACACCGATTAACAAACAGTGTAATTCCCCCCTCCCCTTCTTATTTTAAACCAGGGCCACAGTAGGTTTGGGTTTAAAGCTAAGTCTGAACACAGTGCCGGCAGCAAAAGCGGGCGAGAGCTCCAGACCCCACTGAGCTGAGGGGCAGCTATGGGGTTGGGGGAAAGAAAGCTGGGGGCTTCCATCCAGCCGCTGTTGCCTAACTTGCGGGAGCAGATGGAGAATGACTTTTGGACATACGCAGGCTCATTTCTGCACGTTTTTAAAATTTAGGAAACGGTCGTGTTCTGCAGAGGCATTAAGCATGATGTGTGTCTCCAGAGGTCAATRCAAGTACAGCGGGAGCGTATTTGGCCCTGTATAACATACTGCTCCCTCTCCTGCCCCCTTTACTTAGGTGTTCTGCTTTTCTGAAACCCAACGGTAGGTAAAATATCTCCATACAGAAGTTTCTTCCACATATTTCAAATTTGATCTGGTTCCACTATATATCATACTGATAATTTGAATGGGAAATTAACCATTCTGGTGCATACATTTCTCGTAACACTTCACAAAAGACGTATTCCCCAACTCTCCTCACGCACTCCACACCTTAACAATAAACATACAAAGCAGCTTTGGTTCCCCCTCCCCACATGCACGCTTTGTTCGGTGATCTATTTTTCTACACCACCAACTCACTAAATAAACATAACGAGAGCAAACCTGCGGCACTCATCCCAACCCAGCACTGTTTAATGTATGCAATTACGCTAATCTGTGAAGAAGGCTGCCAGTGGAAACCAAATACAAGAACGTCAGCATTCCTGACTAACGTGCCACGCTGCAACCCAGTGCAACAAAAAAAGCTCCTTAACATACCAAATTGGACTCCTCAGAGCGGGAGGGTTTTTCCTTGCTTCCACTCCACAGAGGAATCACGGCTACCACCCTCTAGCTAACTGCGCGAGGAGTTCAACAAGGCCAAGAGGCCCAAGCCTTTTCATATCTACGTGGACTATCCCGGCTTCCTAATAAAGGAAAGGCTCTTGGCTGCAGGAAATGAAACTGTGATTTAGATAAAGATAATAGACTCCAGCCCCAAGTTAAGTGGAGCAGGCCTACCACGAGTGCTACCTACAGACAGGCTATTTAGTGCACAAACCACTGAACTAGCATCACCCTCCTTCTTACCAAGGCGACCGCTATGCTTTTTTGTTTATTCCGAACCACAGCTGTAGGGAGCTGGAAAGGAAGAGTCCGATGAAACCTCTTTTATTGCCTCTTCAGCTCCCCAGCCAGATCCAAGCCTTCCCCTTCTCTCACATCTTAACCATCCCTGCCAGATGTAATAGCCACGCTACTCCCGCGACTGTAAAGATGCCCTTGATTCAGCAGCCTTGCTCCTGATTTTTTTTTTTTTCCCCAGGAAATAAAAAGCAACGTTTCACGCTCATGAAAGGCCRGTGGATCCTTGGTGATGTACTGGTGCATCAAATGCTTACAGTAAAACAAAATCCCCAAAGTTAAAAATCTTCATGGTGCATTTATGAGACCATTTAAGATGGTCAGTGTAGCAATATGCTCTGCTATTTTTCATGATTACTGAGAATATGCAGAGCCAGATCCTAGTTTTTCACTGAAACAACTACTGTGATACCCACTATCTATATGATTAAACTGTAGTTACCTGTCTGCCGRTTTAAATACAAGCCTATGCAGTATCAAGAATGACTCAAAGATTAAAACCAACATGTTAAAAGCAAAAACCAAATGCTACACCTGAGGAAATAAGGCCTAGCCAGCTGGCACCTCTTCACCGCAAAAATATCCTAATTAACTAGGACCAATAACAAAGCTGCATGAGAAACAGAAGGAAACTTTACCTGTGCTTCTTTCCTACGTACACACAGAAATCAGCCACCAGAAAAAAAAAAAAAAAAAAAAAAAAGAAAAAAAGAAAGAGGAACAAATACACAAGAAGTTGCCGAATCTTTTCATCTTGCAAAGTCTCCCTGCACTAAAAAATACTTATTAATAACCAGGTTTCCATAAACCACAAATTTTGCATTGAGACTTAAACACATCAGTAATATTTATATTGTATTAACATCTGATTTACCCCAGTCCAAAAGAAAGCTGTAAGCGTGAAAACCGAAAAGMAAAAAAAACCCAAACAAACAAAAAAACCAAACCCCTCGCAGACCTCTGCGCTCTGCCTTGCTTTCAGTTTCCAAGGAAGGGGCTGCAACCTGAGGAACAAGTGGGTGAGACACCCACACCACCCAAGGCGCAGTCCCCGACTCGGCTATTTACAGCAAACGCGTGTTTCACGCAGGGCTCCATCGTTCGGCTGAACTCCGCAGGGCCGGGGSGGGGGGAGCAGGGTCGCAGGACGCCGGCGCTCACCCAACGGTCCGGCCAACTCCCCTTCGCGTCCCACCGCTTCAGCGTCAAGCCCACAGGGGACCTGCCTCGCACCCTTCCACAGTTACGTTCAATTAAACTCACCACCACCAAAAGAACCGGGCTCAGACGGTGTCAGCAGCCAGGCTAACACCCCCCAGCCCCGGTTTCAAACTCCGGCTGACAAGCCGCCACCGCGGGGGCTGCTCTCAAGAGGAGCCGGCCCCGGCCCCGGCCCCAGCCCCGCCAGGCCCGCGGCTGCCCGTGACCGGCCGAGGCGCCTCGCGGCACCACACCACCGGGGCCGCAGCCCCGGGACGGCCGGGCAGCCCCCCCCGCACACACCCGTTTTTTTTCTCTCCCTCACTCGCTGGTGTCGCAACATCTACCGGGGCGGCCGGCACGGTCCCGCGTCCCCCGCCCCGGCGGCTCACGGCACTCCCCGGCCGGGGGCAGGTGGGACGGGGCAGAGGGCGGCAGCGAACGGGCGCCCGACCGCGCCGGTCCGGTCCGGTCCCCCACGTACCTGTTCGCGCCCGCCGGCCGCCCCGGCACCGCCGCCCCCTCGCCAGGGGGGGTCCTGACGAAGAAGCGGGAGAAGGTGCTGTGCCAGGAGGGGCCGGCCCGCCGCCGGCTGCCCCCACCGGACATCTCCACAGCCGTCCGGGACGGGACCCTGACRGGACGCGAGGCGCGCCAGCAGCCGCCCGGCACCGAGTCCCCGCGGCGGCGGCAAATACCTCCCTCCTCCTCCGGCGGGGGCGGAGCCGCCGCTCCGCCTCCGCCCGCCCCTTCCCGCCGGCGGGGTGGCCGGGGGGGGGGCCGGCGCTCGGGCCGGGGTTGGCGGAGGGCGGGAAGGAGGGTCCGGGTGCCAGGAGCGGGAAGGACGAAAGCTGCGCCCGCGGAGACGGGAGGCCGGCTCCGGCGTGGTGCGGCTGCAGAAGCGGTGGCACGGGGGGGGGGCAGGGGGAGGCTGGAGCAGGAGAAGGTGTTTCCCCACTGTCCGTGGTGCGGCAGCGTCCTTCCTTTGGCAGGCGGATCGAGGACTGGCCCCGCCGGCTGCAAACGCGCGGGGAGGCGGTGTCTGCCCCGGAGAGAGCGCAGGGCGSCGGGAGGAAAGCGACGGCAGCGGAGAGGGAAGTACCACGGCAGGCAGCCTGCCGCCTCCTCCCGAGGAGGGGTGTTTGGTTGTTTTTTGTGTTGTTTTTTTTAAGTTAATGTGGCATAATTAGTGTGAACAAAGAGAAAAGATCAGAAGTGAAAATTAACTCTGTAAGAAAAAGGACAGACAACCTTGAGAATTTACACCCCTCGTGACTGACTGCAAACACCAGTGCCAGCCTACCTTTTTTAACTTGTGCCAGCTTCGAGCTACTACGCGTGTTTGTCAAGGCAAAGTCAGTAACGAGCTTCACACTGTCCTGGGCCAGGCACCGTCTGGCTGCCACGTTACGTGTATGCCTGTTAACGCCAGCACAGTAAAACATTTGCATCAAATAAAGGTACACRGCAGCAGTAGTGTGGCTGTTTCACCACTCACCTCCCTCCCTCCCTTTGGGGTGAGTTCCGGCCATCCTTGCTGATGACAAGTGACTTGGAGGAAAGGGGTTCTCCAGCTTTCAAAAGATTTCTTCCTAGGAAGGAGTTTTGTTTGTGGGTTTGGGTTTTTTTGTTTGTTTGGAGGTGTTTGTTGTTTTTTTTAAGTACTGAAACCTTCTGTTTTTCTCCCTCTGAGAGAACTGTGGCCTCCCTTGAGTTAACATCAAACTATCACTACCAATAGAGATGACCTTGCCATTGTAACAACCCAGTGACAAATATTCTCCTCATTTTATAGACAGAAGTGATGCACAAAACCTTAATGATTCACTGAGTGTGAATTGCTGGTAAAACTGACTAACCTGATGTTAGGATTTTAAATACAGAACCACATCATCTTCTTTCTCACCCTGAGGAGCATCTTTGCTGTTCTTTGTGACTGCCTATACCTCATACACATTTTTACCAGCTCCTTTTTGCATCGTGCCATCTCACAGAATCATGGAGTGGCTGAGGTTGTAAGGGACCTCGGAAGGTCATCTGGCCCAGCCCCCCTGCCGGGCCATGTCTTTTGAGTATCTCCAAAGATGGAGACTCCACAGTCTCTCTGGGCAACCTGTGCCAGTGCTCACTTTTTTCCTGTAAGAGCCTTCTCCATTCGTTCACCTCGATGCACCCCCTCTACACGCAAGGCCTCTTTACCCATATTCTTCCCCACTGTGCCATAGTATCAGCCTGCCGTGGCTGCAACTTGGGGTGGATATGARGCTGGTACTCTAGGCCCATCTGCAGAGAAGCAGCAATAAAACAGCCTGGAAATAAACTACTGGCTACTTTTCTGTCTACTTTCCGCTGCCTCAGCTATGAGCTAAATCTTTCAGAAGTGCGCAGACAGCTCCCCCTCATATTGTSCAGGTCTCATACAGCTTTCACGTGGATTTTCAAAACAGAGGCACAGGTGGATATTGGACATGTACTTAAAATCTTTACTGGTCAGTGGGACTAGCTGGTTGTTTCACCGGTTACAAAAAGTGGCTTTCACATGGTATAATTACCAGTCACAAACCTGATTYAGGGGACCAGTGCTTACTACACAACAAGGTCCTGCCTAGTTTTCAGTGTCCAGACAAGAACCAGACAATTCTCTCAGTAATACAGATGCCCCAAACCTAGCACAAAAATATGAAATGTTTCATTCCAGAACAGTATAGAGAAAAAAGAAACCACATTTTGAGAGTACCTACACATAGTTGTCCATTCTCAGGGAAATGGCAATCAGGGTTAAAACTACAAAATGCAACAGCAGCCCCTATGGAACATTACAGAGGAGACACTCCCTCTGACATTCAAAATAAAAGTAATTAAGGTTCCAAAACCAAATTAGAAGAGTGGCAATTTATTAAAAGCGATTAAATGGGACTGCACAAACAGGCTGCAGGGAGGCTTAGGCTCTCAGTGACTGTTTATTACTTTTAATTCTTCTTTGCCACGTACATCTCACAGCTTCCCTACCTACTGCTTAAGTAAAGTCTAATCCCTAAGCTGTAGCAAACCTGAATATAATAATTAGCATTTATAAAGCATCCGGTATCTTCAAAGGATTTAAGCATTAATTAATCCTCATAAACACCTCAGGATGTAGTTAAGTATAATATGGTGAGTGGGTTGCACACAGAGACAGAGGCAGTCAAAACACCTAGCTGCATCCAAAATCTCTCCACACTCTACCAGTGAGGTGCCCRGAAGGGCACCACGGTGCAGCATGAAGCATTACCAGGGTTGTGCTTGTCCAAGAACAAAGAGCCAACCTAATCAGAAATGCTAATCCCAAACAGTAACATTTTGTGCTCAAATCTGTTTCTCCTTTCTTCACTGCATCTAAAAGCAGAAAATACAGAAATGTACCAAATGGCAGTTCTAGCAGAGGCACCTAGGTAAATTCTAATCAAAGTAATAAAACTATATCAATATAAAAGATAAACATGGCCCAGGTTAGAGAATCCCTTTCTTTTTGCGTACCTTGGAGTAATTGAGTACCACAGGACTTGAAAGTAAATAATTTTGACACATTTAAAATAATAAAATGGGAACTGCCAGCAGAGTTTCCAACAGGAACCCGGTTTTAGTCATCTACACCTTCCACAAAGGGAGAAAAGTTAGGCTTTTACCCAAAGATGCAGTATCCACCATGTGGCAGGTGGCCTTGCATATTAACACAGCTGTCAGCATTAAAAGCAGCACCAACACATGCAAGCCAAAACAGATGGGGGAAACAGGTTCCTTTCTGCCTCAGATTAGAGTACTCACATGTGGCCCATACGAGGTAATATTGCATTGCCCAAGGCAGTGAGAAACCATTAAAACACAGTTGCAGAGGGAAACAATGGCACAGAAGAGGAAAATGTCAAGCCGAGACTCTCAATACGTTTCTTCGTAGTTCATCCTGCCCAGAGTYCCACTTGAATCAGTAGCTCAAATAAGAGAGGGGAGAGTGCTGTGCCTATTCCATAGCCACTAATTTTCTGCTGCAATTCAGATTATAATGGTTGTGCACAAGGGAAGCCTCCCCCTTCTCCTTACTGCTTTAGAGCGAGCAGATGGTGACATTTTAATTGTGCTTTCTGAATTTCCTCCCTTTTATGGGTCTTTAAAATCTTAAGTCAAATCTTTTCTTTTGTTTGGATACCAAAAAGGAAAGCAAGTTTCCATTGTATTGGTTTATGAAGAGCCCTCCTCTCACAACCCGTTTTAGAACTTTTCTGATACATTGAAGTCATAACTAGGGGAGAAATGTAGTCTTAAAACCACCAAACTAAACATTTTCCCTGCAAGCACATTTTAGCCCTATTAAATGAAAAAAACATTCTCAAACTGTTTGCATTGTTGGACCGCTACGATAAGAAATGGTCTTATGTTTTGAGATACAAAAAGCATAGTTCAGTTTTCTGTTTCATACGTGTCTAATACATCTATCTATAAAACTATTTTGCCTGTCTTGGCTACTTTTTCTTGTTAATAGGCAATCCCATTTTCCAGGCTCTTACAGAACATGTCTACAGGCAGATGTGGCACAAATAGCAATAGTATTTTAATAATGGATGGTCCCTTACCTATCTTTTTCCTTTTCAGTGTATAATATATTATGGCAATGTTTCTAATAGGTGGCACGAAACCATGAATTAATAAATACACATAATGGAGTCATCACATATAGTATTTCCTAGCCATTTTTGACAATGTTAGTTGTCCAGATGTTGAAAAAAATACTGATGACTTTAAAGTCTCTAATCTATGCTTATTCTAAAATGAAGGCGAACAACGGAATTGAAGATTTGGGTCTTTGATATGTTATTACGCAGATGAAGCATGTTYGCAAGGATTTCTAGGATATATTTTCTATTTAGCTATGACCTTCTGCTGTAAAGCATGCACTGCACAGCTTCCAGCAATCCTCATCCTTTAACTGTGAACACACAGTTCCTCCATTTGATTTACTGAAAATGGTTTAAGAGAGCCACATGGCCAGCTGCTATTGTTCAAATGCCTTCGTGTCTGGAGAAGACAGCTGGAAATGACTCATGGTGTTAACTGCAGTTACTGAGAGCTGTAACTGTGTCCTTTATTATTTTGGATAAGATTTATACACTGTGCCACCTATGGCCAAAGTTCAGTGTAGCAATTAAAATCTTTAAATCAACTTTTCGGAAGGCTTCTTCTATTTGTTTTCCACGCTATAATTTGTGACATTTACATTTACCAAGTAGCAAAAGTGCTAAAATGGAAAACTAATGGTAAAGAACAAAATAAAAAATGACCAACACACCTACAGAACCTCTTAAAATAGACTTTCACTGCACCTGGGCATGGAGCAAAAAGCATTCAGAAGCCTCATACTATGGTGGTAAGTATGCACGTAACTACTCTATATGAGGACCRAAGTCCTTTCCTCTTAATTCCAACAGAATTGATAACTTTCAGCTGATTAGCACAGCTTGTCTGGAAGGGTTTCAAGACATTTTTGATAGCACCTCATATCAATTACACTTGTGTGAATACAAAGATGAAATTCACTTGTGCTCTTACCAATGCTAGTCATTGCAGAACACCCTACCCTAACTGGAGCTCAAGAAAATCTGCATTTCACATAATGAGGTCTCTGTAAAACCATCCTATTCTGGGTTATGCTTCCTTGCTAAGCCAATCTGTCTATTCACCACCACCCTTACTGGAAAAAGGATGGTTAAACAAAGTGCTTCAGTAAGCTAATTTCATCCAACTTCTAACATATGTTGTATGTATGGTAAAAAGCCGCACAAATAATTTAGTGTCCAGGAGAATGCAAGAGTTTTCAAAAAGAGGTGTCTTACATGCAAATAAAGGAAATTTATAAAATACATAACCAGCAACTTGTACACTGTAATTTGCTTAACACTTTTCCATCTAGAATATCTTTAGAATATCAGATTTGTAGTTAAAGAAGGAATATGCACCYTTCTGTACAAATCTACACACTTTCAAATATCAAATCAAATTACTAATATTCTAAAGGCTTACCCTATTTCCATGCATGTACATAAAAGTAAATTTTTCAAAACTGTTTCGTAATCTGCAAATTAATTGTGGTGCAAGCCTATGTACAGTAAACTTAAGCCTCTGGACAGCAGACTTGCCTTTTTTAGCTACCTTTCAAAGATTTCTTAAAACTGGTCCCTGGACCCCAAGGCTTCCTAGAACCAGTGACTACAAAACACTGTCAGAGACACACCAATTCCACCCCTTTGTCTACCCTGCTGGATTTCACAACACAGAATGCTTTTTAACCCAATAATCTAAGCCCTTTATAAGACATCATTAAAAATGTTTGAAAATTTGAAAATAYATATATATATATWTTTAAAGTAAGCCCTTACCACATTCATAGTGAGCACATGTATTAGTATATTCCAAAAGGAAGAATCATCTTTAGTGTCTGGAGAAATATACTGCAAAATACTGTGTATGTAAAAATGACTGTAAGTACACTAGTCTCTAACAAGCAGAATTCTTACGGATTTGAGCCAAACAGGATCATAAAAGCTGTTGGCTGCAAATGTTGCAGAATCCCATCTGGTTTCATGGAACAACTTATTTTCCCCTCCATTTAAGCTTCCAGAAAGAAATTAAAAGAAAAAAAGAAAAAAAAAAAAGAGACCTTTTCTTATGTATACAAATTATATCAGTGCGTTATTCCAAACAGGCAGAAAATACTTTCATCTTATTACAGAACAAACAGAAAAAGAAAGTCTAATTCTTGGCATGTAAGTTTCACATAACAGTAAATAGTATGTATAGCATACAGAAAAAGGGTAAGAAAGAAATACTAAAGCCCAAGTTTGTAAGAATGCACGTGACTGTTAATCAGATTATGCCTAGTTAGCTGGATAAGTAACAGCATAACTGACACCCTCCCCCCTCCCCCCCCTTTTTTTTTTTTCTTAAGCCCAACACAACAGAACATTTAGTAGGGGAAAGAAGATTTCTCTTAATACCCAAGAACAAAAATTGTGAACAATCCATATGTTTCCTCACTCAAGTGTTCATTGTTTTTGAAGTCAGAGAAGAAAAGCTTTTTCAGTGAAGTAAACACCATYGTAAGGAAATGTGTGGCTAATGGGGATATATAAGCCTGAAACTCAGTCTTTTTATCTGATGYTGTTCTTTAGAAATATTTGCTGTATGTAATGTACAGCTTTAGCCCAATAAAATATCAGTAATAAGACTAAAGGGGTTTCCCTACAATGGGAGATAGCATTTTAKAGCGTGCACTTACTGTAGCTCATAAATATTAGATGTACAGCAGTTTTTCCAAATTCTGTTCAGGGTGTGCTGAACTGCTGCAGAAAAGAAAGGTTCACATTATCTCTTCATTATATTAACTCCCTGAATAAACTTTTCTTTATATTAGGAACTGATTGAAGTGCTCCTATTTAGTATGATGCCAACATCAGATCAACTGTCATTCCCTTAACAACTTAGGCATTGCTAAAGCCTTGAAGAAAGCACATAGATATTTTGTATCCTGCATAAATCAAGGACTTATTTATTAAAATGCATTACCTGACATGATGACAGAACAGACACCTCAAGGAAAGTATGGCACTTATAATTCACAAAAGGTTTTTTTTTTATCCTTTTTTGAACCATTGCATGACATATCAGAGTAGACAGAGAACTAAGTAGTACTTTAACAGTTATGAAATGGGTGAAAAGGAAATTTGGTACTCAAAAATATTCCTACAACCTAAACTAGTTGATTTTGGATATGCGTCTTTTAGTTTCCAGAAACTGTAATGCTACAACACGAAAGGTCTGTACGTATGCTAATATTGGTAAGTCAGCAYTGAAGTGGCTATTCTGCAATTGTTTTCTAAGATAAAATTTATTGTTATTATTTTTATAATGGTACCAATTAAAGAAATAGTAAGGCTCAAACCTTAATTACAATACACAGCAATGCTTTCTAACCACTAGATTGGATTAGTTTATAGATCAATTCAGCCTGCTTTGAAACTGCGGCCAAAAATTTTTTAGAGCATTAACTTGCTCTTAATTTAAACCTCAGCAGACGACTTAAAAACCAGACAATTATCCATGGGTTCTAGACACCTCAAAACAGAGTAACACTTTCCCTTTGAAAACTACCTTAAGAATGTAAAAGATCCCCCAACAAAAGGGGGAGGGGGGGAATATTACAACAGAAAAGCATCACCTCTCCCAGCAGAAACATTCCACCCTTGAGAAGAAACGCTTCATCCATCCATCCTTACTCCTCTAAAGCAAGAATGTAACTACTGGCCAACAAAATCAYGTCACAGACAAAAGATGTTAAATTGGGATCAAGTTGCTTCCATGTAATCCATTGATAGCATAATAAATGAAAAAATTCTTGGAATATTGTTATGCTTGAAAACAACACACACTTTCTGGTTCATTGAATCCATTTGTTACTTGTTACATCAATTTTTAGGCACTTCCCTTCCTGTTCAGTTTATGCTAATAAATGTGGTGGATAAGATTAAAACATACAGAGATTTATTTGCAGAGTGAGATTTTAAGTCAAAAAAAAAGCATTGCAAAGTGCTTCCCTAGTAACACCTTTAAACCTGTGTGATCATAAATACAGATGATGCCAGGAACAGCAACGATGCCTGACAGCCAATAATAACTTTTTACTCATGACYGCCTATTTTTCATAACTCACATTATGCCATTTCCTCTAAATTGGAAGTGTTACCACTTAATCCCTGCCTAATGGTTATATCCTTTATTAGTGGAATAAACTTTCTCAGTTCTGATTGGACCGTACTACAAAACAGATATTTCACTGGAATTATTGCTGGGGAACCTTGGCGTCTGGAGACCTCTTGCCAAGTTCTGCTATTCTTTTACATGGTTTCAACTCCATGGTTTTAAAACTTTGGGATTGTTTCCCTCTGAAGTTTGTACAGGCATACCTACACYAGTGCATTAGTTCAGGTCAGGAGGGTACTTTAAAGATCATCCTCACTAACAGTGCTTTTGTTTACATCGCAAAGTAGGCTGGGAATACACAAACCGAATTCTTTTTGGATGAAACTACACTGGAAAGCTCAGAGTGCACCCAAAGTGCTCACAACTAAGAGGCATTCAGTCTGGAGGGCCAGAAAGGAGCCAGGCTGAAGGAAACTCAGAAACACACCGACTGGGGACATCAGGTCCTCGGCACCAACTATCTTGCTCTACAAAAGCAGTTTGATGGGGCTGCTCTCCTTACTAGGGAGCCTGTATTGCCCAGAACCCACTTCAATCATTTATCATGGTTACATCATTGAGCCTCAAGAGGCTTGGGTTTCTTTAATATTYGTTAGCATTAGCATGACTCTACTTCAGCCCAAACAAACTTCTTCCACACATCCCTTGATTTCTTACATCCTTTTCTTACTGCCTTTTCTTCCCTTTACTAAGAACTGTCAGGCAACTCCTCAGCAAACTAAATTTGGTCCAGTAAGTATCTTGCTAAGCCTACAATCTACTTACTGATCTCCAAAGAAAAAGTTGTTTTTAAAAAGACTGCCTAACATGAAGTTTCTAAATTTATACTTCTTTTACTAAACAAGTTAACCTGATGTTCAGAGGTGCCCCCTGAATCACAGAGAAATTACTTACAGTCACTTGTGAGTTGGTGCCGGAATAATACGATTGTAATACAATTAATTTCATCTTCTGATAAACAATTTGTAAAACATAAGATCATTTTTTTTTTTAATGGTAGACAAGAGACATTAACAGCCTAGCTTTCATTTTAAGGATTGATTCTGGGAAAGGGTAGTGGGAGTGCGTTTCATGCTGTCATCAGAAAAGTGGAACAAGTAAACATGGCTGATTCACATGATAAGATCCTGACATCCACTGAAAGAGAACAGTACGTTATCACATATGCACTGTACTTCTGAGAACAACTTCATATGGCTAGAAATATTCAGCCAATTAAGYAGCAATACAACTGACTGAACACTGGTTAATTATCAAGTGCTGGTTCACACCAACACAGATGCTTTCATGACGTAACTTACCATGACAGGAGCTACAGAGCCTCAGAACTAAAGTATGGTTACAGAATATTACTAAAAACACTTGGCATTTGTTGTAAGACAGCATTATAAGTCCTGAATTCTTATTAGCTAGTACACATAATATTACTTTTGCATAGTAACAGTGCATTTTACAATTTAAACAGTCAAGTATGGGCTGTGCAATAATAATTAAAAAAGATCAGGGCATATCAAGCTAACCTTTGAAAGCAAACTTTCCTGACCTTTCTGAAAGAGGAGAGTTGAAGCCTTTTCACAGTAGTCCCCTTTTTTGCTTTTTTATTCCAGTCATCTGTGACCTTCTCTCATCATCTATTTTGTTTCTCAAAAAAAACAACAGAGAAGTGAGCTGCAAAGTTTCACTAGCAGAGTACTCAGCAAAAGTTAAGAGGAGCAGACCCAAAGTTTAGGAGCAAGATTTGTAAGGATTTCTGTGAAACAGAAATAAGGCAGGCCAGAAAGAATTAAAGAAATGGATGACAGAAATTAATCATAAGGAGAGTGATTTCCCAAACAAGTAAAACTTCAAAAAAAAAAAAAAAAATAGAACTTTTAAGATTAAACTGTATTTCTTGGCCTAAGAAATGTTTGCTTTTAAGGACAAGTATTTTGAATCAACATTAATTTTATTTCTTATTATTAACAAGATGTCATTTCCTAGTTAGAGCTTCTAAGAGATGAGCTGTTTTCTGAGACAGAGGGTTGCACAGCTGTTTTAAGGAAGCACTGAAATGCAACATTACCATTCCAGATATTACCACATCAAAACGCCTTCCTGTAGACAACTAAGCAGTGCAGCTGAGCTGTTATGTCTAGCCTTTCACAGCAGTTTATCTTTCTTATTAGTAAATAAAAAACCCCCAAGTATGTTATAGTTAGAGTGCTGAGATTAAAAGAAGGATCCATTACATTTACATCCTAACACTTCGAACTGCACTTGCTTAACAGCAAATTGCCCAGGAGTCTTCAGGCCAGACACTCACAGCATTCCTGCAAGCAGCTACAGGTTAAACATAAAGTTCCCATGTACTCACGTCCCGAGTACCAGAGAGGCAAGGCTAGAAAGAATTAGGATTCACACGTTTACCTGACAGCCCCCACTTTTGTAAAGAGGAGATGTAGAAGGCAACACTTGGTATGTGAGAATGACTGCCTCACGTTTCACCTGAAAATGCTATAGTCTTAAGCATTACCAGGCATATTTTAAGGAAATTCATAAATACGTAGGAGGGCAGTGTGCTTAGTGCAGAGAAGCAACAGCACGTAACATTGTGTGGGGTGTAAAGACCAAACTCTCTCAGAGTCTCTCTTAGTCACTCTATTGCCTTGCAAGTTCCCACTTAATGCATACACCTATAGTAACATGGAGAGAAAAAGGAATATTCTGCAAGTCTCATTTAAACCTCCAAAGGAACTTGTCTGCTTTGTTCTTAAGGCGCAATGAACTCGTACATGCAAATTGTCTTGGAGCATCCAGGTAGAACTCATTACTCTAATTATTTTAACATTCTAAATGTAACAGGAGAACAACATTGAAGACTGACAGCCACTGCGCCCTCAGAAAACAACTCCAAAGTCTTTTTGCATAGATGCATGAGGCTTTTGTGCAATATATGATACTTGCACACAAATTCAACATTATTAAAGCAACCCAATGCTATAGCAACTGTGTATGTTAGGGACCTATGCCTGTACACCATGGAGGGGAGGAGAAGTGAACATGCAGACATCCCTCCGGTAGTTTTATGTTTACAGAACGATCACAAATCTTCTCGAAGTAAGAGACAAGTAATGGCTGAAGCAGTAAGGGGCTGGAGGAGGGCGGGGAATCAAGCATTTCACTAACAGGACTGTCCCCATTCCCACTCCTTCCAACCCAGTGTCCTGGTAGGAGAGGAACAGAAAGAGCTGCTGAAGAAAAAAAAAAAAACCCAAAAAACTCAAGAAGGGGAAAAATAATCAACATAAATAATTAACTGCTGTTTTCAAAAAGGGCTTACTAACCACATCAGAAAGCAAAAACTAAAAGACAATAGGGTACTTTCCTCAGATTTGCGGGTGGAAGAACAATGCAGTAGGTTCAAACAGCTTCCCATGATAGTAAAGGCAATCCATAAACACAGTACTTTGTGTAGTCCAACAAACAAAAAAATAATCAGAAAGCCATCAAGGTCCAGATTATTCAAGAAAGTCAGAAATGCAGATAGATTTTATGTAAGAACTTAAATTTTCTTTGGTAGAAAAAAAGTAACACCAACTTAAATGTTTCATTTAAATAAGCCATATAAAGTGAACCAAAATAATTACAAAATACTTATAACTCAGCAAAAGAGGTTTCCAGCAAGTATTATTTTTGTTACCATATTATCCAATGCAAAGTAAACCAGAAAATTATCTGCCCCACCATTCAGAGTTAGAAAAACATCTCATAATTGTGTGTGATTTTTCCTCCTTTGTATAGATAGTTGACAGAAGGCCAAAGGTGTCACAGAAAGAGACATGAAAGATAAATATTTCCAGAATTGTCAGAATTATAGCATCCTGTAAGAAAGATTTTTTTACAGTAAGACTTAGTTCCCTCTAGCAAAGCAGGGGAATTAAAATTAACTGTTTAATAATAACTGAAAGTACATGAAACTGTTCTACCATTTCTGGCAGGTCCCTTTGCTCCAAATATTCCTCTGTTAAGTGAGCCTTAGAAGGCATGCTTACAGAGCATTTGTGTGTTTTATATGCTAATACGGCGGGGGGTGGGGCTGGGGGGGAAGCTTTTGTAAGACCTACATATTACATCTCTCACAGGAATCAGCTAATCACTCAGTTAAATACAGTCTTCAGCATTCCCAGTGCCAGTCTGCTTGTTTCTTGGACAAGGGAGGAGGGATTAAAGGGGAAGAGGTGGCATGACAAAAATAAAGTTATTGGCATTGGCTTAATTTGCTACCTATGGTACATCTTTGAAGTCAGAAAGTTTATTAAAAATTATTCTTGAAAGTAAACCAGTTTTTATACACTGCAGAAGTATCAGGCACATTTCATATTAATGATCTAGTAAACTAGTGAACTATCCGTTAACTGTGTTTCCAAAATATAACTTTCAACCATATGCTCCTTAAATATCTGGAAGAGCAGACTAGTTTATTAGAAAGTGTAACAAATACAGGCAATTAAAAAAAAAAAAGCTTGGCAAAAGAGATACCATTTTATTACAGTATACAGTACTATTTCCATTGGAAAATGGACAAACAAATTCCAGATGAAACTAACAGAAAACCAAAAATCTTGTAGATGTAAAGACCATCAATGAACATATTTAAGTCAAAAAAACAAACTGTGGCATGTTGTAGATTTGAAGTTTTATTGATGGGAATGCAAATATAACCATGGCGTATCACAAAAACAATTAATAACATTTCATTAAAAGCAATTCCTTAAAAACATCTGCAATCATCTATAACAAATACACTGAATATTTGAATCCTTGTATCTTAAATCAAAATATTCCTCTATAAGCCTACTGTAGACGGTTACTAAAAACCCAACATCAAACTTTACAATAAAAAAATCGCAGAAATACCTCAAAATGGGCACCTAAAATCAGTAGGTATCTCATGCAGCTGTATTTCAGGAAGTGCTGATTATTCTTTCTCAGGAAAATAAGTATTCCCATTTGGTCAAAAGGTGTCCCCCCAAAAAACAGAGGGGCATTTCCTGATGGCTAATTATCACCCCAAACTCAAATGAATGCAAATGTTTATTGTTAAACACAAATCTTTTTTTTAAAATATGCTCTCCAGTCACAAGAGTCAATTTAATTCATCACTGTGCGTACCTGAGCTGCTATGTTGTCTACATTCAGTTTTCCTGGAAGAGCTACTAAAAGGAAACAAGTCAACACAGTATATTTTAGCTGAACTGTTCATTTTCTTTAAATCATTCTTCCTTTCCAAGGAACTTGTAGACCTACTGACAAAGTTTGTAAAAGAACGCCATATATCTTTTATTTATCTCTCATGTCTTCATTGCTTGGATCTGATCTGTTAATAAAAAGAAACAGCTAGTGTTAACACAAGATGAATTCTTGCTGTATTTTGCTTTTTGAAATCATAACCCAGTATTGTCCAGATTACAAAACTACACCAACAGATATTTTGCTGTAGTTACAAGAATGAAGGACAATGCAGTTAGAGTTGTTTTCAACTTGCTCTCCCATCCACTTCTGAAATTCCTCCGCAGCCAAGTTGTCTCCCCCAAATGTTGCTAATTAAACAGGAAGACTCTTCCACATAATTCAATTTTTATCTTTTTCAGGCTTATAAGGTAACTTTCATGAGAATACGGCCTGGAAGTTTACTTTATGAAGTACGCATTTCAATTCCTTGTACACATTTCAGCTTCCATATAACTGAACGCGAACTAACTCCCCAATAGCAAAGGATTTGAAGTTTGTTTTTGAATAACTCACATGAAAACTTCTTTGTTCACAGTAGCCACACTTCTCTATACTGCTGCCTGATTGCTACTTCTCAATTCACTTCAAATATTTCCTTAGTTAGCATCCCCATTACAAAATGGGGAAATCAGCACAATTTCCCCCAGTAATGGGGAACATGAGCTGGGCTTAGGCTGTTGTGAGACAGGTTAGTTTTACCCTACTGATTATGTGTTGTTGCAATAGTAACCCCATTACAAAATAGCGAAATACGTAAACTCAGCCTTCCCTAGGGAAAAAAAAGGCAAAACCTTCTTCCCCTGCTGCCCCAAATCTGTGAACTACCTGTAATGGGCCTGCAAAAGATAACTAAGGAAAGCATGGCTGTTGACAAGAAGAACTGTGCATTCATTAACCATGTGTCACTTCCTCCACTGAATTTTATGGCACCCACAGGCTGTGATTTAGCGACCACTATAACTTCAGAGTTGTTCCAAATATTTCCATCTAGTGCTCTAGGAATGAGGAGGAGAATTGCAGTAAAAATTTTTTCTTGAAATATCAAAGTCTTCATCCATTAAAAGTGTAACTGCCAAACTGCACGTGCTTAGGTAACAGTACAGTTTAAACCCAACCCCTCTTAAGCTTTTGGGGACACTGAGCCAGGGAGTTAAAGGAAATTTTTAGATAAAGCCCAATCATGAAGAATTTCAGCTCAGAGAATTAAGTAGTTTAACAATCCATGAGAAGTGAATAGCTATGAAGAGCTACGTAAGTATATGTAATCTACATATACAACTTAAATATTTTGTCAGAAAATATTTAGACAAGTATTTGAGATCCTTTTAAGTAGCTTGACGCCACATACAAAACCATCAACGGAAAACTTGGATTGAAACTTAGAATGTTCCTCAAAGATAAGCAGAGACCCTGAAAATCACAGGAAAATATTACAAAACCAGAACTATGCCTGAAATTAGGAATAAATATGTGATTTGGAATCTGCCCCTATGATAATAGGATGCAGCAGTGAAGGAATCTCAGTAGTAAGATGCTGTTTCCCCACCACAGAACTCTTGTAGAAGGTGGAGGATGCATCACACTTCTTCTGTAGGGAAGTAAAACTCTTTGTGAAGACTATTTTTGGCTAGTATTCCTTCCTCTGAAAATGTGACCAAATGTTTTTGTATTCTGTAATAACACAGTAAAATAAGCTATCTCTTTCTAATTAGCAGTAAGGATTCTAAGGAGAAAGGACAGTCTGGTATCCATAGATAAATGGAGATATGTTAAATCGGGGACAATGTTGGATAGGAGAAAATGAGTTTCGTGGCACTGACTCTGGAGCATCGCTGACATCTAGCGGCTGCCAGAGCACGGAACACGCCAGTACCGAGAAACCGTTTTGCGCGTTCGGATTATACTACGCTACCTAACGCACTCACAATATAAGCAACATAAATTAGAGGGCTAAAATTAGAACAAGTCTACCAAACCAATACCAGACTTCACTATTCTATACATTTAGCAGTACACACGAGGACAAAAGAGACCAGATCCTTACCAACATACAACAGAAGGATATATAGCATCCATGCCAAGTTTGTAATTAAAAACGTGTATGTAACACCATCTAAGCTGGATCTGATATTTTCTATGTAGTTATGAGTGTCTGCATATGATCATTATAATGTAAGTTCTTATTTTGGCTCCAGATTAAAGAGCTGAAGTCGAATAATCAAAACTAGTGTATTCGTCTGTGTACTTTGCTTATTTTTCTAGCCTGCTTATTCACCATTTCCTGATACATAACATTAAGTTATGTAAAACTGGGACAGGACAGTAAGAATAAATTAAAGAACAAACTGAACTACCACAATAATAAATTCAGGTGCAGGAGCTGGTATTATTATTGTTTACAAGAAAGTGTTACACTGTTTGCAAGAGTATGCATTAATATTTCATAGTACACACTTTTGTCAGAGAAACTGACAGGATCTTTTGTGTACGTTAAGGAGGTAAATGAAAGGCAAATATGAGATAGAGCATCAGTACTCACTGTGTAATTTGATCTGACAGCAGAAGTGGACAGAAAGAAAACAAAGGAAATAATAAAGAAAAAACCTTACAAAATGAAAAAGTTTAACAGAATGAAAATAGAGCAAGAGAATTACATATGATATACCTTGGAGCCAATCCACACCTTCTTGTAATCCTTCTCCTTTAAGAGCATCACTGGCACTGAAAGAAACAAATCAAATTATGAAAGCATTGTAAAAATACCAGTTTTAGTGGAGTCATCACTATACTTGTAACTTACAGAATTGCAAAGTAGCATCGAGTACAGTTTACTTAAGTTTTCTTCACATGGAGAAGGCTGCTTCTCAAATGATATATTCTAGAGTACCTTCCCAATATGGAAACACCATTTCAAGATGTGATCTATTTTAATTCCAGTTTCAAGGCAGAGGAACCATTCTTAGAACATGAGGGGTTCTGGAAGAGCTCCCACACAAGGCCGCTACGTTGTTCTGTGGCACCTCCACTTAAATGACTCCCCCCTCAGACTATGCTATAAAAGATGTTTACCACCTACAACAACAGCGATGAATCATAGAATCATWTAGGTTGGAAAAGACCTTTAAGATCATCGAGTCCAACCGTCTTCCCACACAGTTCCTATACAGAGCAAGAATGTTGGAGTACTGGAGGAAGAAAGTATAATGCATACACACTTCATTGCACCAGCAACCCTAGGAATATCTGTTAATATATATTAATATTAAGCTACACTGAGAACAGTGTAAATCTACCTTTTGAATCACAGGGGTATAACTGTTTAAAGGCCCCTCCTTATTCAGCTTATGAAAACTAGCACAGCAGTGAATCTGGACTGTTACTGTGGTTAGCTTAAAATTATCTTCCAAGGAGCTTGGGAATTCATCAGTGTAATTTCCGAGCCAAAAAGCAGTGACCCCAAAACAACGCCCAGGTAATCAAGTTTAATATTAAAGGACCTAAAATGAAAATTGTAGTTTTCAGCAGCATTTAGCTGCTGATTTAACTTTTATTTATAGTACCTGAGCACTTTAATAAGACAAAAATCTAACTTCTATAAAACACTTCTGATAAAAGAAGTTTTTTTTCCTTGTGAACACTGGCACAAAATCCTTCTATTTATATGAAAGCTTACACCCTTCAGAAAGAAAAGCCACTAGCTCCTACAACTAAAAATCCCCTCAAACATTACATGGTGCAGAGAGTACAGTGTCCCTCTGAATTCACATGAGAACAATTTACTAAATGGCCTTTCAACAGTAGTTTACTAAAGCATCTGCAGAGTGAACAAAACCAACTCTAAAGGTTTTATTGATATTTTGAAACCTGCAAGACAAACTAGCAGCAGCACTCTGATAACAATTCTACTCAATTTCCCAGCAAAAAATAGCAGCAGCTATTCTTCTGATAAGAACACTGCTTTCTGATTTCACTAGAAGTCTTCCATTTCATTATTGGGCTAACAGTTCTACTGTGAAAATTTTCAAGACACAGTCTACATGAATGCATTGTGCATTTAAAACAAGTTTCATAGGAAGTATTGTAATATTGCTACTGTTTCCACATGTGGCAGCACAGCATTTTATCTGGATGATTTAATTTATGTTATATAATACTGAGTGGCACGATAGAGCTAAAATATGAATGTACAAAGTAATACCAATAAAAGGGTAGAAAAAGGGAAATGTACCAGATATGCCAGGGCTTGTCTTTGATGTTTTCTAATGACAGTAACTGAGATACTTTCACAGATGATACTGCATCCCTGAGGTCCATCTTGTTAGCAAAGAAGAGAATAGGCAGTCGACGGTGCTTAATATCTAGGCATGAGCAGACATAGAACTATCATGACATTATGCAACACTTTTTAATCTCTACATGTAATAAGCTACAAACAATACAGGAAGATATTTTGCTCACCTGTAACTGCAATTCTCTGAGGGTTGTATCCTACCAAGACGCACACTGTTGGGTCACATGGCCTCTGATGCATGYTTCAAGAATGCTCACAAACTTTCTGGCAGGCTTTGGGATCTTCCACCCCCTTTCCCCCTACCTTATACATACATTTAAAACTGTAGGTATAAATTGCTGGTGAAGCTGAGGAACAGGAGATCAAACAACTGCCTGCAAATACTACACATCTCTGCTTAGTGAGGACTGGGTGTGTAAAATGGGACAGAAAAATTGTGTTGATTCATAACCTCACAACAATAGTTGCATAAGGGTAGTCTGAATTACCCTTTAGCATCCCAGAGAGCATCCGTGACTTCATAAAATTCATAAAATAGGAAAAAAATGCACATGTCTGGACATCCCTTATCCTACCTTCACTTAAGAAGGACTTCTTCTCCAGAAGCTCTTCTCAGCTAGCAGTGAGAACTACAGACCAAACCAAGTACACTGTCTGGCAATTTCTGGCATACTTAGACATTCAAAAGCATAAGCCTCGCTGACTACCACAAAAGACTAGAGTCATCGGAAGGAAACAAAGTATACTCTCTTGAACCTGACAGATGTAAAACTGCCAAAAAATTACCAGCACCAAGACTAACTGTAAGAATTTTTCACATTATTTAAACAAAGGATGAATTACAGGATTAGAGAAAAATCTAGATTTGAGTCTATCAATCAATTCTTGATGGGAAAAGAACTTAAAACCACACCCTATGATGAAAATTGCTATAAAGGCTCTTTTTAAAATAGGAAAAAGAAAAAGTTATTTCACACAGGAAACAAGCTAAGGATTTATTTAAAAACTTCAAACATAAGCCAGCTGTCCCTGCGGGGGAACGGGGACAAAAAAAAAAAAAAAAATCAAAAAGCCAATAAACTGTCAATGCTGAAGTGGTTTGAAGCTTCCTAATTATGTTCTTTTCAACCCCCCTATTGAACCTTTCCACAAAATGAGTGGAGATAACACTATCTACCCATACTCAGATATCATGAGTGCTGACCAAAACACCAACAATTTTCACAACTATTTACCCTATCTGGAGCTATTTCTTCCTCTGATATCCTCTAACACAAATCAAAGGCTTCAAAATACAAGCACAGAGTATCATTAAATCTCTGTTTTGATTCCATAGTTGAACAGCTTTTGTGTCTCCTGATGGAAACTTCTTCATTAATCTATAGTATAATTAAATGAACCCTGGTGCCCACAGGTTGCAGGTTATGGATAAATTAAAACCACAGAAATTAGCTGACATCACATATGCAAATAGTGAAGTTAATCAAGGAATTTTCAGTGTTTTTTAAAGCAATTAAAAAGGGGCACAACCTACTCACATAGACTCAAATGTAGATTTAAAGATGTTTGCTAAATAAAATGGTGGTCACAGAAATTTACATTATTTCCTACCTTATGACATTATTTCCTACTATGCAGTATTTCCTCCCCACACTTTTTACAGTTATTAATGGAAAGCTAACATTTTCTAGTAGTTATGAGTTAACATATTAAAAAAAAAAAAATCCCAGCCACTAGATATGTGTGATGTGTAAGTTTATACAAAGAATTTCAAATTTACAGGAATTTCAGTTTATCTTAAAAGCATGTGCTGGAGGTCAAGTGACCCAAGAGTCAATATTAAAACAAGTAATCTACAGACTACCATCTTGCAAAATGCTGAAGAATGAAGTTTGATTAAAAAAAATAATACAATAACAGCGATCATTAAACAAGCTGTTACTTGTAGAGTGCATGGTCCACTTATAGAAGTAAAAATAATTTATAGTTCTGATTCACAAAACAGTCTCAGTTAGTTCAACTTTTAACCCCACTAATGCTTCACGGTACACATTCCCTTTCACCTGACAACCTCAGGCAAAGTCTGGCAAAAGAGGGAGAACTGTTTTACTGAAGGATTGCTAAGATTTTCAGAGACAGGAATTAATTCAAGGTTGTTACCCTGCATCCACTTAAACCTTAAGTAAACATGTAAATTTAAACCACTCCAGGAGGTTCACAGAGGCAGAAGCATAGATGGGGAGACAGTAGGGTATGCAGGAAGAAAAGCAGAACAGCAATACAAATAAAAATATTGATACAGTAAAAAAGTTATATATTGATTCAGTTAACAGCTGCTTTTATCAAACATTACTACTAGAAGAACTTTTTATTCTCTTTGGTTCTCTTAGATGTGATCTACCAAAATCCAAAATGATAAAACAGAAACACTGCTGCTGCATTTGAGCTGAGCTGCTCTACGGCAGAAATACAAAACTGCCCTTTCCTGGTTCCAGGGAATGTTCTAAGTGGCCATAGCCATGGTCTTTCAGAACTAGAAGACACAAACACATCAACAACTGAACAGTGCTGACCTGCTAGATCAGCATTAATAATGTATTAATGCCTAAATGAAAAGCCCCACCTAACCTTGCATCTCCACAGTCTTAACATTTTCACTCTTTTGCCTTCTGATGAACCAGTAACTTACTATAGCAGTCTTTACCTCCCACCCTTGGTCCTATGTGGTTTCCATTTTACCAACAGAATCACCTTTTACCACTGTGCTTAATACCTGCTTTGGTACAAAATTCCCTGGCCTCTATGTAATCCACCTGCAGCCTTTGGTTCACCTCATTCTCCCCTTTGACCTTTGCAAGACTGTTTTTCCAGTGCCTGCATTTGAAGTAGCCCATAACCTTGACCATGAAATTAAGAGGGCCCAGTCAGCTCACACACACTCAGATACAGCATCTTTGTTGATTAACTAATGTATTATATGCAGTCTTCATGGAAAATAAAATCATAGTAACATAATTGCCCCTATCACACACTACTTTTCTTGGTTAGAAATGCAAGTCAGCTTTTCCTTTCTTACTTTCAGCATGGTAACCCCACATTAAGGCTCTACCAGCTGAATAAATAAATAAGAAATTACAGGATTATTTCATTTTTAAACTTCCTGCCTGTAGTTTTATAATGTGGTTAGTCAGAGCAACTACCTAAAGTGCTGAAAGTCAAAATTGCATATTGCTTACAAAAACATTCCAGTAATGTTGGGTATACGGAAGGGCGAAGAAGCAAAGAATTGACCGATCTCAGAACTTAATTAAAAAAGTGTAGCCTCGTGTATAAAAACAAAACAAACAAAAACCCTAAAACCAACCCCCCGATCATGAGTCCTCTCATATCCTTTTCCATTCCATGTATCCTTTTATAGGCAATTGAAACTGACTGGTATAATCACCCCTCCTCATTCCTGGCTAGAGAATAATTAAAAAAAATATAATGAAGATGAAAAAAAGAAATTAAAAGTTACATCAAAGGAATTAGCTGTCTTCATGGAAGAATCCAGACAAGGAGATACTTTTTAGTATGTGTTCATCATCACATACAGGCTTTCCAGCTTCCAAAGGGTCAAAGTCTATTCTTCCTCAGAACAATGCAACTTTTGATCTATATTGATTACTAAGAGACAAATCCAACTCAGTATAGCCAACTGAAGTATGATCAGTTTGTAAATGTGAATAGGTATTAAAACCCCCCCAAACCTATTGAAGACTATTATTGTTCTAGTATTCATGAATGGCTAAAATATTTGCAAAGTACTCAGAATGCAGAATGTGTCAGATAAGGGCTTTTCTTACGACAACATAACAAATATGGAGACAGAAGGAGAAAAAAGCCTCCTCACCTGGATGATTCAGAAGGGTGTCAAGTTCTTCTTTGGCCACAACCATTCTTAATTTGTCACTGCTATCAATGACAAAAATAATGGCTTGGCCTTCTCTGCATAACATAAAAAGAGCAAAGAGGCAAATTATAGGTTCTTTTAAACTGTGATTAAGAAAAGGCTTCAGAAGAAACACCAAAAAAAAGCAAACAAACCTGAGGGTTTTTTCCCTTCTAATTTTTGTTGTTATTTACCATAAACATTTTAATCCAGTCTTATTTCTGAAATTCAATCTTTTGGTAACCTGCGTAATTTTTTGAGACATGAGGTTGTTAGCTGCGTGACTCATACAAGGTTCAGTCTACAAAGACCCTTCAGAAAAGTTTGATTTCACTACTGAGGCTGAAAAATGAACTCTGAAAATGTAACCAACTGCTATTCTGACAGTGTGGTCATCCAGACAAAGAAAATCTCAAGACAAGTTTTTGTAGAAATTCTTTATTTCCTACACTAAAACAAGTTTATTTAGAGAAAGGTCAATTACCTGTTTAGAAAAAACTGTGTRTCCACAGCTGTTTAACAGCTAGGCATATGCAGATTAATTTAACTTTTACAAAAGTCTGCATAAATAGGATCTTTCTTTTGTTTTGAATAACAGGTAAAAACTTTCAACTCTTTCAAATCATTAAGACATTTTGCTGGCAATATGACCACAGTCACAACATATATACAATTATTCAACTCATTATTTCAGGATTTTACTCATATTTTATGACTTGATGTTCCATTTATTGAAACTTAATTGAAAGCAAAATAAAGTCTGACCAATTCAGATGAAGTTATAAACACCCACAAAAAGTATTTTTAATTTACATTTTAATGTAATATTCACTTCTCCATTTTACATTCTCTGAGACACCATTACGGATACATTCTTCACCCCCCAGCACCATCTACCTTCATATTTTTGTAAGAAACAATCCTAGACCTACTGAAAACCAGAGATAACTTGACCAGCCTAAGATTGTATGAGAAAGACCATTTTTTCTGGAGTACAGAAGAGCTTTAACAGCAAATTATGCTTTTGCGTATTAGCTGAAAATGCCTAAGTAATTTTTATGAGCATACAGTATTTTTGTAGAGGAATCAGAGTCCTAGCATGTATTTACTATGAAAAAGTAACTTCACAAACAAGTAACAGTAATAAGGACACAATATGAGTTTACATATCTTTAAGACAAATGTACTTTGAGGACATCCTAGAAGATAGTTTCAAGCCAAATAGAAGAAAAGAGCAAGCTTCAAGTACTCCAAAGCAACTACTTAGACACTTGATCAGATCTGATGGCCATTTTGCAATTCTTGCAAAATTAGATCTTGCTTAACTTCACAAACTGAACAGCACATTATTATTTTTATATTACTCTTAGAAATTAACCTTAAATATGTGATTACTGCACTGGATCAGGAACAGAAGTGGATATAAGTGCACATTTCACTGTCAGCATTACCTAAGAAACTCCCTTACTCTTAAGATGAAAAAAGCCGTTTATGCCACACAAGGGATAAGTTACTGCATTAAATACAGCAGTCAGAAAAATTATTTGCTTACAAAGCACTCGGCTACCATTTTGAGAGCAGCCTAAAAGCATCAGTTACTGAAATCCAAAAGATTTGGGAGACATACATCTAACACTCTTAAACAGTGAAGATCTCCTAAGCACACAAGTTTTCAAATTGCTAATACATATTTTGCACGGAAAGGAGATGAAGTATCAATCCTCAATTAAAGAATACTTTAAGCTCTATCACATTAAATATTAATATTTAATCAATATTATAATCTTCAGAATTTCTCTGTTCTATTTCTCCAAGCTATTTCTGTGTAGTTTACTACTGTTCACCTTATTTAGATCAGCATCAGGTATTACAGAATAACAATGAGACAACATAAATGAAGATTCAAGTTTCATTAGAAGCTAGAAAAACAGAAAATGGTGTCTATTACCAATAAAGCAATACCATAATGTTATAAAGTACAGTGAATGTCCCGCTTAATAAATAACATCTAAGGATACTTGATCAAGTTCTTAGTTACATGTGCCTCATTCTCTGAGGTTAATTTCCCTCACCTCTAAAATAACCTCAGCCATCAGCCATTATCTTTTGGGTCTTAGGTCACTTAGCTACAGAAGAACAGAAAAATAGGAAACCTAACGCATCTTGGTACTTTCTTACAGGATTGGTTTCAGGTTTCAACATTTAAATCCCATCTCTAGTATGCTCCCCCAATCTTTGAGTCAACAAGATGTCTCCAAAAGCATGCTGATTAACAGCATATAAAAATTTTCATTTTATAAAACAGAAAGAAAAGTTGTATTTATTCAGAATGACCTTCTGTCAAACACCAGGTGTAAGTCTTCTCTGAATCATTTCTAACCACTAGATATTGTCATACTTGTGTTTAAATAATGTACATGACAGCTAATATGAACAGCAATGCTTTAAAAGAAATGATAGGCTTACTTGTAATAATGTTCCCAGAGGTTTCTGTATCTCCCTTGACCTGACATATCAAACACCGTGAAAGACAAACTGCAAATAGAAGAAGTGTATGAGGCACAGGAACAAAGAACAAAACCCAAACCCAAACTATTTTTCTTTGCTACCCTGACAGAAAAAAGCCAGATCAGCTTGAATCCTAATCAATTGAGAAAGATTCCCAAAGGAACTCTGGTTACTCTATCTGCCTTCAAATTATCCTACCTAGTTTTGTGGTCTTATTATGGAAATATTTCACAATGGAAAACGTGTGTATTTATTCTCTGAACTAAACCAATTACAAAAAGTTACATCAAATACAAAATAAGCTCCCATTCAGCCTCTCTTTTTATCACGTTATTGAATATGTTTACAATGTTGAGTAAATGAAATTCAGATAGCCATGACTGAAAATCCACAGCCTGTTTTAAATTCTGTCCCGAGACAGGCACCAATAACATCCAAAGGCTTCTATGCAAAATAAAAGGTTTTAAAAAAAAACCTTTTTCCACCTTCAGAAAAAAAATCACATTCTGGTAATAACAGGTTACCTCAGGTGACCAAGCTACAAGCTTTTTCACAACTTTGAGATTTCACCCAAACGCTAAATACAGCAAGTAAACTTAAAGAACATTACAAAAAATTCTGATCCACTCCTGAAATGTGTGGAGTGGAAACAGAGGCAACATCGACTTCAGTATTAGGCTTTCCTGTTTTGGGTAGTCCCAAATAGCTCCTCAAGTGCTATTTGGGGAGGTTTAGAGGAGGAAGCCCTCCAAACATCCTTCCCACTCTGAATCCAGACATCATCTGATTCTAGACTAGCAGCCCTGCCATGTATAAAGTTATTAGCAATCCCTAAACAATGTTTTGATTGTAATATTAGATTAAGGAGGTTTTGGGGTGGGGGTGGGTTGTAGGTTTTTTTCTTTGGTGTATTTGCAGGTCGTCTCTCCTACTACAGGATCAAAATAAAGGAAAACAATATAAATTGATTTACATTCTCACACAGCCAAACTCCAAACCTGTTTTATGGGCTTTACTGAGACAAAATATAGTTGTTAAGCCTCCCATAAAAATATGAAACTTATCAGTCCCACACATCAGCTCAAGGAATAAACAATTTTCTTGCAGATCTCTCATCCAGTGGGGCATGCTGCTTGGTTTGAAGACTAACTGCACCCATTAAAAATACACTGTGAAGGCTACAGAATAATAAAATAATACCTAATGTTACCTCCTTGAAGTATCTTTGTCTCACGACATTCCTTTTCTAAATCTTAGCCTTCATTCAAGTAACGATTTCTTCCTCCTTTTCCTGACCTTTGCCCTACCATCTTTACATTGCTAAYGCTGTAGCCACCATTTTTCATTTAATGAGATTAGACTGCAATCTCTTCCGAGTCCCTCCAGTGAGAGTTCTTAATGGAATATAGGTTACCATCTAAGCAACTGTCTCAAGGAACCTTAAGTCTGTAACAGTGCCCTATTCTGAAATTCTTAACAGACAGCCGCTTATACACAGCATCACAAAAAATTTATTCCCCCCCCCCCTACAGAGTGTTGTAGCAGCACATAACATACAATATATTCTAACACTGTCAGTCCTGCATCATGATTAGGACTCCTGGGTACTACAACATTTCAGCAAACTGCACGTCATGTCATCATACCACCACACATTATACTCAGTTACATCCCACTGAAAGAGGTAATTAAGTCCAACTATTGTATATTAATTACTACTGCTACATGGAGAAAATGAAAGAAACTACTACCTCGATGTCTTGAATTTCTCTATACTGAATCCTATTGTTGGAACAATGTCCTGAGCTTGAGCCTTTAAAGGAAAGAAAGYACAAATTTTACAATCAAGTTAGAAAATGTAAATATTGAGTTATATTTGAAACATGAATACATTGCAGATCTATTTTTCCCCAAACTGTGCAATACAAAAAAAATTCTACAAATCCAGATACTTTATATTAAAAAAGTTCCCAGAAAAGTATAGTTATTCAAAATGAAGGTTTTGTATTTTCTAGGAAATACAGTGAACGCTATTGGACAAGAGCATTGAAGRCATTTTAGCCTTACGAGTGAGATTCCACCCTCTACATTAGTCTGTGTGTACACATATGTGTAGATATTACCTATGAAATAAATAGGAGATAGGTTAACATGGAAGATAACAGGTTGACGATTATGACTGAGGTCAAAGTTCACAATGTATGTGCACTTTGGAGATTACAATGTCAACCCAAACAAGTCTGCACAATATCCCAATCCTCTTAGATAAAAGAGGGTTTAGTTCTATCAAGATATTAGATTGGCCATACTCTCAGCTTCTGTCCACAGGCTGGAGGAGTCTATTTGACATTGGGAATTATACAGCAGACATTACACAATGGCCTAACCGTAGTTCTATTCAAACTACTAGACCGCTGGACGAAATCACCATTTACCACAGAGGAATGGCCAAAATATAAAGCATTATTAAAAGATCCGTCTGATAACTAGGTTTACTGCTGAGCTAGCCAAGGAACCTATCAGATAAGTTGGTACAACAGAATAGCTCCTTTAAGAAGCATCAATGTTGAGCAGGGAGAAAGGTCACATTCCTTGGATTACAGAGCTGTCTGAGAAAGTGACATGCAATCCTTCTACAGACTTTCTAGAGCCCCTCATTAAAAACACTATCTATAAGCAGTTGACTCCAACTGAAGCAAGCTTAGCTTGTTCACCTGCAGCTTCAGTATGAAAATGGCATTCCACTATCATAAACAGTTTAGTCAACGGTTCCTGTCACCAAGGGAAAATTTGTGCAAAGTAGAAGAGGTGTTATTTCTTTACCATTTATTTCAAATGTATTTATCAGGCCCAGAAGAAACAACTGCAAACAGATGGAGAAACACTTGTATTTGCCAGACACCTAATATATTGCTCCTAGGGCAAAGTAGCAGTTCTTCTTAAGAAGATTGGGTTGATCCAGAGCTCAAAATCACCTGTCCATTGAACTTACTAAAAATAAACAATTTCATCAAGTCTGATCTAATGACATTTGTTGCACATTAGAGAATTTGTTGTGTCTTGCAAGGATAGGACTTACACAAGTTGTATGCAAAGCTACCCTCCTAAAGCATCACATTACATGAAAACGTTCAGAAGTACATTCTCATTACACAATTTACAGTAAAGCAAAGAAATTCTATTTATTCTACTAGTGTAATTCCCTTGGGACCTTCTCTAATACCTATTATTGTGATAAATCTTGAAGTCTGCGTTCAACTCTAGTTAGGAATCCTTTACTGCTTAAGGCATGACATAAAAACCCTGCTACAATAAAGGCCTCAAAAATTACATAAATATAAAATTTGCCTGGTACAAATTGTAGCATTTCCTTCAAACGACTAGCAGCAGATAGTAAGCAGTTTATAGTCTTTGTTTATAAATCTATTTAATTTTCAATGGAAGAATAATTGCCAGGAATGGAAGAGTAGCAGACTCTTCACCACGTTACATTTTTTAAACAATGTCCAGTGGTACTCTTCAGGAAAAGTTCAATGGAAATTAAAACACAAAAGCTGTGTCCCAATGTAAACAGCAGAAATCACAGTTTCCCAGATGCATATAACCAAGATGCACAAGCCTCTGGCTTTGAACATGACTACCAAAATTCATCTGTTTCTATTCCATAGACATACCTAGAAACAAGGTAATCCTACTTTAAATTTTGCTCAGAATTCTATGCACTCTTAGTGGCCTGAAACACTTTTCACTGGATGAATGAACTGCAAGTATAAATGCTACTTATTTTGAAAGTTATTCTGCTTTAAAAATGCTGAAGTCACCACTAAATGTGCATCTTCACATTATTTCCTACTTTATTATTTATTATATATTTATTATTTCTCAGGAAGATATTAAAATAAACATGATAAATGTAGACAAGTACAAGTTGTATAACAACTGTATTAATTCCAAATGTTCAACACATCACTCGTAACTGCAATCCTGTAGCAATTATTTAAGTGACTTAAGAAAACTGTTTCAGATCCTTATTTCAGCCATCATAAACCCTTCCTTATTGGCTGATCTTAGAAAAAATGTGCCACATTAACAGTATTTTTTTTGGAAATGTTTTCATGATATGCATGTGGATGCTCACATTTAGTTTTAGTTAGCTGGAAACTCTTAAAATATATTTGTTCCACTGCACTAAATCAAAAAGCTCTTCACATATTTTCCATGGTCAGCTTTAGTATAACAGCATGCAAAAAAAGTTTAAACAAACATCAACTCTGCAGTAAAAACATCAGCAGTGAACTAAGTAGGCTACTTACATTTGAAGGTTTAAGTTTATTTATGATCGTTGTTTTGCCGCTATTGTCCAAGCCAAGGCACAAAACGTGAACCTCCTTTTTCTTCAGCCCAAGCCATCCCGCTAGCTTGTCAAACAATCCCATAATTCTGGCTCAAATACACAGGGATCACCTGTTGTTCAGAAAATCAAAGAAGGAAATAGCTGTTGGAAAACTGTTGCATGTACAGCAGTGCTAGCACAGTAGGTGGGCATGTGGCTAAGCAGTCCTTAAACTTTTAAAAGGACAGTGTGAATAAGACACTATACAAACACTGTCACAGCAGGTTTGCTTGGTATACTAAGCAAATGGAGTGTAAGCTGATTATAGCGAAGAAGCCTTGATACAAAAGTAGACTGGCCGTTTATAGCCCCGTCTATATAACGCAATGTCCTTGATTCACTGGGTAGCAATATTGCCATCATTCTGAGCACTCCAAATAGGAGCACAACTGCAATGCCTCCTTACCTTCCACCAACCTGAAAAAAAAGGAAGACTGTTACATTTTACTTCAAAATGTCAGTAGTCCAGTCAGTCATCATAATTTAGACGACAAAACCAAACAGTATTTCCCTTCTTCAGCACCTGCTACGTAATTTACTGAACCCTGAAGTAAATAAAGTACCCTCTGTCAATTCAATTCAAAATGTAATTGTAACAGGCTTTGCTGATATTAACATGTATAAATTAGGAACTCATTCACTACAAATAGAAACTGATTATAATAGATCCAACAGACACGAAGCCAGACACCGTAACATTCACCCACACATCCAGTAGACGCCAAACTCCTACTCCTGCCCAGACACTGATTGAAGTTACCTCGCAGTAGCATATTCAAAGGAGCTTAGATAACGTGTTCCCTTGCGGTACCTGGCTGAACATACTTTGCAAAGAGGATAACCCTTGTCTACCCTGAATGAATTCCACTAAGAATAATTTCAGCAATCAGACAGCTGAAATATTTGTGATGCATTCAATAATAAAGCATTTGATTAATGCCAGAGGAATTTTGTGGAGTGGTGAAGGCTGTTTTTTCTCTCAATAAAGAAAAAACACACAGCACTGAACAACTCAGATTGCGATCTTAATTACCTCAGAAAATCATGGCAGGAGGAGGAAGAGGAAAAAACAACATCAATGACAAGTATTTGGTCTTCCTTCTTCACTAACTGATTACAAAATGATTAACTGCATTTTAGTAGAAATAATTTTAAAATCTTTGAATTTAATAAAGTCACATAAGCCATCACCTTTGTTTACAGCATTTTTTTTTTAAATACAGATCCTTTTTAAAGCTTTATCTAGCGCATTTTGATTCAAGACTTAGTAGCAATCTACAGTGGCTATGTGTGTAACAGCTACACACAGTTGTCACCAGATTAAACAAGCCCAACATTAGTTATAGCAATTCCCTCAAAGAAAAAAAAATTTTTTTCTCCTAACTCCCTTTATTTTATGCCCCACTCCTTTTTTTTTAATATATGTACAACTCTGAAAGCAGATTAATGCTTACTGTTTATTATCAAATTAACCTGACAAAACTCCGCTCCAAAACACATTACTTTCTAGTCCAATCAAGAGCCTTATCTATATATTCTAGACAATAAGGTCCAAAAAAATACCTTGCAGGTACTCTTAAAATGGAAAAGGAGAAAATGCAAACACTAAGAAGATACTTCTAGGGCTTCACTTTTAAACTCAAAAGCCTGAACACCCATTCTTTGACAACAGTTTCTAGCAACATTTTAATTATAGCCATTTTTTTCTGGCAGTTTTTCGTAACAGTTAGCAAAGTCATTATTTAAGAATACAATGGGAAAAAAATGTACCCTTGACTTCTTGCCCTGCCCCTTTTCTCCCATTCTTTTCCTCATCTGTGAAGAGTTACAGCAGTTACACCTGGCACAGGTTCCTTTTTTTGCCTGCTGACATTTAGCTCACAATGCTATACAGCATATGTTAGACACGTCCTAAAATTATTTAAGATAGAGTTTGGTCCAGAAACTTGTTAACGAACTCCATAAACCTTTATCAAGGACTGTAAGCGTGTCTGAGGCATCAGCGATTATTTGTTGTAACCGGCCACGTAACGCCTTCGGAGAAGCAGCGCCCGGTGAGCCGCACAGCTCGGCAGGCACTCCCCTGCGAGACGCCGGGCAGGCGCAGCCACTTCTGCCCGGTGGCTGCCGAGCAAGAGGTGGCAACCCGCTACTCCAATTCCCAGCACGCTAAGCCGAAAGCCACAATCCACCGAGTGCTGTACGCATCGCGTTTCTGAGAAGATCAGAGCGGACGGCCTGCAGAGGTCCCTTCCAAACTAAACGACGCTAAAAGTCAATTTAATTCACGTGGGTTACTCAAATGTAAACGCTGAGAAACCAAGGCCGCCCAGAGGAGGCCCTTGCAGATTACCATCATTTAAAACTCTGCCTATAGTTTCTTCTTTTTTTTCGGCAGGACCCCCGACTCCCACCACACTGGGGGTGAGCGGGGGAGGAGGCAGGGCCCAGCACGTCCTCACCAGCGCCTGGGGCCAGAGCCGGGTAGACCCTCGGCGGCCAGGATCGCGGCCGGGCTGCTCGGCCCTGCCAGGAGGACGGGACTTCCCTTCCCACCGCCCAGCCCCCCTCGCGGCGGGCGCTCCGGCCCCCAGCCRCCCCGGGCAGGGCGGCCCCCGGGTGCCGCGGCAACAGGCAGCGGGTGCGCGTCCCCTCGCCCAGGGCGGGACGGAGGGCCCCATGCCGGTGGGGCAGGGCTCCCCGCCGACGCTACCCCACAGGAGACCGGGACGGGCCGGCGGCTCCGGCTCCCGCGCTCCCCGCGGCCGCAGCACACACCTCGGCCCGCGAGATGTCGGCCGGGCCCGGCCGCCACCAGCCGCTGCCGCCCGCGCCGTTGCCGAGGAAACGGCCGCCACGCCCCCGCCAATCCCTTCCCCGGCGAGGCCGCTCCCGCCCGCAGCAGCCCCGCCCCTTCCGGCCTACTCGCGAGGCCGGGGATGGGGGCGGGGCACCACCCGCGGCCACGCCCTCCGCGCCGGCCCAACGGCCCCGGCGGGTCTGAGGGGGCGGCGGGCAGCGGGGGCCGGGCCTGGCCGGGCCTGGCCTGGCCTCTGCGGGGCGGGGACCTTGTCATCTGCGGGAGCTTCGCGCGTTGCTGCGTCTGCTGTGCCCGGGCGCCTGTGAGACACACCGGGCGGGCGTCGCTGGCTGATCACGCGCACGAACGGCACCCATTTCATCCTCTGTGTCCAACCCCTGGGTAATTTTTTTCCGACCCCTGCTCCTCTGCCTTTCTAGCACAGCTGCAGCAGGAGCACTCGGTCAGGTAAATCCTCTTGGGAATTACAATTAATGTAACAAAAAACACCACCAAAGGTGTCCACAGCAACTCCTGTTCCTGAGCCGCCAGTTTGGTCAGGGAAAATCTTAAATCCACCTGTCACTTAGGTAATCACAGCAACTGGGGTTTGGGAAGAAGGCAGCTTGTTTGGGCTAGACACAGTGTCTGGAAATACGCTTAGGTAATTTTTTGCTGCGTAGCACAGTCCAGTCAGACTGGTTCTAGGTCTGCTGCACAAACTTAAAATTACTTAAATTGCATAAAATAAGCTCCAGACAGGAGCAGAAATAAACTAAAACCCAGTCTCTTTTCTACCACAGTTACATTTAGCTGCCAAATTTTCAATTCTGTAAAAGTGAGTGCTGTGACTTCCTATGCTGCTGCACTTACCAAATACATTTAAAAAGACTCTTGTTTTTAACTGGAACAGTAGCATGAGTTTTCCTCACTCACCTCTGTTGAGRTATTCACAGGATGTGAAAGCTGGTTCGTGTACCACTCCCTGCGTTCAGCTCAATAGCCTACACTGCAGATCCTAATGAGACCCTACAGGGGTCAAGCAGACGTTGAGGCAGGGAAGAGCTCGGCGTGCTGTCCCATACTCATCCCTCACAGACTGGCAGTGCACGTCAACTAGCTGGAGCAACTCAGTCCCTTACACTCTCCTCACTACAATCTGATACTTCTGTAATTCCAGATCTTAAACATAACTTTGGGTTTGCCTTTCACTTTTAAACAGAAGGTAAGCAATGAGTGAGGGATGGAGTGCACAGTTCTGCCTCTGCTTCCCAAAAGGAGGTCTGTACTGCTCCTTGGCTTGAAGAAGCAATTTTCCTTCACAGAGCTACACCCCTCGTTATAAAAAACCTTATCTAGTTTCACCTATACTGAACACTGCTTTCAGTCTACTGTCTCAACTTCTGCCCAGGGGAGAGGAGTGAGAGTAGTAGAAATAACTGTTTGATAGCGATGCAGTCAGTTCTTTTTGCTAAAAATCCCAAGTCAGAAGCTCCCAGATGTAATGCACTCACATTAAACTTCAAAGATTAAAAATACGACAAACATTTTGTCTGTTGTTTGACTTTTCTAATTCTCATTGTTGCTTTCATTATTACTAAAGGTTTGAGGTAAATTGCAATCATGATTTCACGATTTCCCTATACCCAGGAAGGTTCTGACTAAAAGATGAGATTCCCTCATAGTGACATTGTGAGTAGTTAAAGGAAAACCAAGCAGCATAAATCTCACAATGAAATTCTGGGTTTGAGCACTTCCTAAAAGCTGATCAGGTTGTGGGGTATATCTGTGTTAGGGGAGAGTGTAGTCTCCTACTTTTTATACTGAAATCAGTCCGTATCTAAGAACTATTTCTAAACTCAATGAAGAACAAAGAATGGCAATGGCATTTCTGTAACCAGATCTAAAATGAAATATTCATTCTTCATTTTTTACACTATGTTAAACCTGACAGTCCTTAGTGAGAAAGCTCTTCCCATGTAAAATATGCAGGATGTAATGGACTGTGGACATCTGATATTCATTTCCTACTAATCTACACATGCTTCTGTTCAGTTTAGTATTGCATGCTAATTATAATTTTAAACTTTTTGAGGTAGGGTCTGGTTATTGTATATGGCATTCACTTCTTTGTGAATCACAGTGTATTGCCCTGGCATTATTTACATAATACGATCCGTTTTAAAACTGCATTTGACAGAGTTTTGAAAAAGCCTAGAGAAGGAGTTGCATGGCTCAGTGAACCACTGTAAGGAGGGTGAACAGTACTGCAGAATCTTAATAGCACATTAAAATCTATTTAAAATTCAAATTCCCAGTGTTTCTCAAGAAGGAGAGAGTGCTGTTGTTTGGAACTTTTAATGTGTACAGTTTTTTCCTGATGTTGTTGACTGTATGTGCATTTTGACAAGGCGTTTATCAGAGCATAAATGCTCAGTGATAAGCACAGAAGAGGCCACTCTGATTAAGTATTCTTTAGCTGAAAAAAAACAACACCCTGAAGCATCTCAAGTCTTAGAACATATTGCCGGTCCATCTTTATTAGTACACCACCCTGTGTTAAGCAGCTGGGGTTTTTTTGCATGATCATGTATGACAGGCTTCACTGTGTATCATTATATTAGTAACTTAAGGCAAAACAAACACCATTAACTCAAAAATAACCACCAGTACTGTAACTTTTATTTGCTAATATAAACAGGCTTACCCCATCTGTAAGACCTGATAATGCCTCTTAGGAAATCATAGAAAAATAAAATACAATAATAATCAGTAACTTGTACGTTGTACAAAAATCTTATTATGTTGCTCAGCAGGTAGCTTTGCCAAACCCCATATTCTTTCTGCAAAGAGATGGCATATGTAATGCAATTCACCTTAAAAACACCCTAATGTTGAGAGCTGAGCATTCTATTACGCTATTAACTTGTAGGCATGCCAGCACATGAAAATTTACATGGAACATCATATTATCATAGGAATATAATAATAATAATAATAATAATAATAATAATAATAATAATAATAATAATAATAAACCACCGCTTTTCAGTAAATAATAACAACTTCACTTCTAATGTAAATTCCCCTTGGGACTGCAAATCAGTATATTAAGCTTTTTATTTCATGGCTATTCCTACAATACTGTTACAAACTGGCGAAAAGGCAGAAAGGAAAATGCAGTGGGAACATGTATGGGAGATATATTACGTGAAGAAAAGTAATTCTGCACAGTGAGGCAGTCCCAGGGGGAAACCAACGACACCAGCTGTGAAATGTTCAGTCTCTCAGAATGAGTAGATCGTGCTTGCTGTGTGCAATGCTACGCAAGTTCAGACTGATGAAGGTATAACTTAGAGGTACGGTACCAAGGCTGCTTTCCTGTGAGATGAATAGTGAAGACTGAGTTACAGGTAGTTGTCATTATTCAAATACGTCTTGGTAAGAGGAAAAGAAGCAATGGCAAAATAAATGTTATCTAGGGTCTTTAAAGAAAAGACTTTTCTGAAAATTCAGAAAAGTTCAGACTACTGGTAAGGATATGAGATCTGTGCTGAGGCCACGGTTTGTTTGTAAAATAGTTTGCGAGTATTATGATGATACCATTACTTTTGAAGCCATCTACCTTTAAACTTTTGACATGGCTGCTTAAATATATAATCTAAAGTGTCTGTCATCAAATAGTTATTCATATATACACATACATTGATACATTTTATGGCTATGCTAGAACAGCAAACTATGAAGAGCAGTCATATTTAGTTGTGTACAATCTAATTTCACAGAAGAGACAGAGATTAAAACCCCTTTTAATTCAGATACGTTTAAAACCAACACACAGAAAGAGAGGCTATCCTGAGAAAAAATACCAACCACGTTATCTTCCAAGAGAAAATCAAAGCTAATTTTTGGAAGGTAGTCTATAAATAGTTTTCTTGCATCTTTTCCATAAGTGAAATTGTTTTGTTTTTTTTTTAAAACTGATGACAAAATTAAAACAATGAACGTTGCTTTACTAGAAAATAACCTATTGTCTTTCAGTAAATAGGGTTTCACATGATCTTTTAAAGATTTTTTTTTCCCTTGTTAAACTGCAGATGCAATCCTGAGAAGTGCAGAGTATCTGTCATTACCGAAGTCAATAGGAGTCGTACCACGCCAAACAAGAACAAGCCCTTTTTGTCAGTCTCCAAGTTTTCAGTCACGTGCATGACGTAACTGATAGCATCAGAGAATTTTGACATTGGCCTCAACAGAAGCAGACGCAACGCTGTAGGTAAGAACAACATATACTGAAGTGCTGACTGAATCCTTTTCCTTCACCAGAGTTAACCAAGAAACAACTTTTCCCACTTTTAATCTGAAATAGCCCTCTCTACCTTATGTAGAAAAGTTGGGAGAAGAAATTGCTGCAAAAGAAATGGTATTAAAAATGCTACACTGCCAATTCAAAGCTAACTGTTTCTTGGGGAGAGGCAGATAGGGAGTCATTGCCATAAGCTTTAAAATGCTTACACATTTACATGTTAGGAATTCTAGAGTAGGATGTTTTTCTTGAAATAGGGAATTAACGAGAGTCCAGTAAACAGAACCACTAGGAGGGCATTAGTTATTTTATTAGCTACTGTGCCTTTCTTTAACTGGCAAATCTCAARACTTATGCTGCAATGCACTAGGAGTATGAAACAGCTTGTTCAAAGAGGCAAATGATCAGCTAGAACTGCTATTATGAAAGGGAGATCATATCGCATAATGGTATATGTTTAGGAAAAAAGAAAGATAGACAAATCCTATTTTTTTGTAGGTTCTGTTTGTTTGATGTGGATGGTGGTTTTGTCCTGAATTTAAATCCAGGAGTTTGGGGAATTTTCTAGGGGAAAAAAACCCCAACCCAAACCATTTCTGTTAGATACTCTATTAGATGTGTAGGTCATTTTAAATACTTATTCCAAACTCAGAGATGGTAGCCCATTCCAGGTAAAACAGTGCAGCAACCACCTTTGTACCTTGCAATTCAGCTCTACCATGTTGAAGGTAACCATAATCTATTTCATCACATCCCTGAGGTAGTAGCATTGTCTTTTATGCTCAGTGCACTCCCTTTCCCCCTATTAAATGAGGCCATCCGTTCCATGCAAATCCGTAGAAACTCTTGATCCAAAACCTGTTTCAGTCTATTGACATCTTCTTACGGATTTAACTGATTTTGGATCACGCCCTGAATGACCAGCCTACATCTCAACCTGAAACTCTCAACAGAGAAATTGAAACTAGCAAAAAGTTTTAGCGATACATTTGAATGGCAAGACAGCATGTCTCCTAATAAGTGCTGGTTCTCTAACAACAAATCAAACATGACAGCAGTGGGATGCAGGAAAGGAGAATTTGTTTGGAAAGCTGAATCCTACATAATGTATGTATAACATAGGGCTTCATCTCACTGCCAGTGAAGTCAGTCACACTCCCATGAATTTTGGTCACAGCAAGACTGTGCCTATTGACACCGAAACATTTAATTCCTCACAGTTACATCATTGTCCCAGGAATTACTCCATCAAGAAATGTATTAAAATCTTTCAGCAGGATTTGGAAATACCGTGTGTTTTAGAGCAGAACTTTCCCAAGACAAAAATAGAACTTCCAAAGTTGGTATTTAGTAACTAAAATAATCTACAGATTTGAAACATTTGCTGCACTTTGTCTTTCTCAGCTAATCCTATTGTACATAAAGGGACTGTGATGGTAAGTTATACAGCTTAGAGCATTCAGCTTCTAAAAATAAATAATCCTATTTTGCTTTTCCTTTTTGCCTCTTAATCATTCTCAAGTAGAGCTCAGTCTGAATGAGAGAAAACTGAAAATTCAGTTTGTAAGCCACTCTTAACCAGATAGCTGTACTCTTAGTTTATTCAGGTTCCTCTCAAAAAAGCCAATATGCAACAAGAAGAACAAGTAGTCTTTCAGTTACATAATTGTGTCTACTGGAGGTTCTAATCTAAATGATGACAATTTTACCAGGTTTTTGTTATAGGCTGGACCCTGGAAAACCAGCAATTAGATTTTTGCCTATCACTGCTGTAGAGGAGCCTCAGAGCATTACGCTGTGATGATACTGTGAAAATACTCCCTTGAGTGTTTCAACAGGCATTTTTTCATCATTCACAACCAGAAATGAGTATTTGGATTCCAGTGCAGATTTCCCCCAAATTCGATTTTCCAGAGCCTAGATTCAAGGTTGCTTTCTATACAGGCAAGGCCCCAAGCTTCACACAGTTCATAATACAGAGAGCTAGGTTTCTCTTTGATTTGTGAATTTTCAGTCCCAGGGTTTTGGCTTATCTACCGCTCAACATACATGCTGCTGCTTAGCAGTTCTTCACTGAATTGTCAATAACGAGAAGTATTAGTACAATATTATGATTTATTCACAAATTTGTAATCAGCTTGATGATGTGCACGTTAGAGATGAATATTCTCCAAAATGCGTAGTATTTCCCAAATGAAGAAAAAAGTCAGCAACATCTCCTCACATATCAAGACCAATATGTGCAGGAGGTTCTGTGATAATATCAGCGCATATACTGGACTCTGCAAGGAAACCATATGTGGTACTGAAGTTAAAAAAAAAGACGAAATATGTTACCTCATGCTGCCTTACAAATATTTTATAGGGACTTGGATTTGCAAGTCCTTTATGCCTAACTCTACTCATGTAAATAGTCCCATTTCTAATCAGCCTCCTTATATGAATTAAGCCGCACAAACACCTAACTGTTTACAGATTCAGGAATTTCTGAGCATGGCACAGTACATACATTATTACTGAGACACACGTGTAGTTACTTACTAGTCAAAGCGCTCAGATGCTTAGACATAAGTCAAAATTTTGACAGGAACAAAGTGGAACAGGTGTAAAAACTTCAAATGATTTTGAGACTGATCTTTTAAATACCTTTTTTTCCATATCTTCAGTGTCATGACTTACTTTGCATTTTTAATTCCAGTTTAATTAAACAGGTATGAAAAATCAGATAATATGCTAAACCTTTCTAGAAGAGAGATGTACTTGGGAAATCTCTTGCAGGAAAGAAAGGTAAGAGATACTCATGTAGAATATTGAAAGAAACATACGCACAAATAGATTTCACTGAACTGGTGTTATATTATTTCACATGTAAAATATGGAAATATATTTTAACCCTAACCCATTTTTTAACCTCATGTTTTTTCATCAACCATTTTTGTTGGTTTTCCTTTCTAAAATTCAGCACATCTTTTTATACTATATGCTGGCATATCCTTACTTATATTCCCTTGAAAATTTCCCTAATTTTAACCTCAGAAGTGTCTATAAATGGCTATTTAAAAGAAAATAATTTATATAATTTTTAAACATCTTTGGTGACGTCAGCAGAGGGACTCAAACTTTTTATAGCATGGACTACCTCCTACTAGAAATGCTGGCTCATGGGCATATTGCCTCCCCTTTATGATCACTGATGATTTCTACAGTAATTAGTTGTACGGAAAATAATCGGTAGAAAGGGGTTTGGTGTGGTGGCGGTAGAAGGGTCAGCATCAGGTGACCAGGCAGCTTTCTGTAAGCCAGTTTGAAAATGTTTTTTCGGCCTGTGGAGGAAAAGAGAGGCTGCCCATTTCCAGGTAACAAGCCAAGGAATTTTGGGAAGTACTATACACATACAGTGCATGCCRTTAAAAATTTTAAAAGCCAATGGAGCAGATCAACCCCATTAGCGTTATTGGGAGTTAGGTAATTAATTCTGTATGTTTGAAAAAATCTCAGACATTATGATATACATTATATTTACAATTCTTTATGTACATATAGACAAATATTTTACATCCGTAACGTGCTCAACGTATCCTGGTCCATAATCTGAGGAACTGTATACAACCATAGCACTCATGGATGAGCAGTGTGCACTACTAAATGCAGTATATGGTGGTAGAAGGTATTTGTGAGCTCCAGGTGCATGGAACTGTCTTATGCAACTCTCGTTCTTTGTTAGAGCTCCTTAGCACAACATGGACAGTTCTTCCTTTTTCACCTTATTGTAGGCTTTAGGGATTTTTTTTCCTTTTCAGTGCTGTTTCATTTGTCTCTCCAGGAGATTTCAAGGTCACTATCCTACTAAGTGTTAGCCCAGCTCAACACATCTTTCCCTTACTCTCAAAAAATAACAACACTACCATTATAAAAAGAAAAAAAAAAAGTTTATCTTTGCCATTTATTCAGGAAGGATCAATTACAGTTGGTGAACAAGGGTATTCTGGAAGAAGACTGTTTAAAAGAATACAGTCCTCTTCAACCATGTGCAAATGCCATAAGTGAAGTATCTCTATTTTTAATACTTTTCCTAGAAGATGCAATGGAAGACAGACTTTTTATTATTACTCTAACTTTTGTTACTCAAAAAGATGTGTTGGACTGCATTAGAATTGAGTCCTCCTTTCCACTCTCTGCGGGACATATTCCAAGATAGACTGAGCCCGTGATGGGGCAGTTACAGGTACCCTGTGTTTATAAGAGAAATTCTCAGCTGCCGGAACGTGTCCCATAGAACTATTCCATCAGCTGAGTTAAAACAGCTAAATACAGCCTTCGGTTTGCAATGGGGCCAGCTGAAATTTAGCAACTGGTTTTCAATACAAATTAAAGTATGTTCTGTGCTGCTTTACCTTGGTGGCTGACATGGTCCCAAGGGGTCATTCTAACGTGGAAATTGCTGTGGTTAATATAGTCTTACTAGGCACCTCCACAGTCCCAGCTATTCCACACAGTAGATCTCTACTGCATCTGAATACAGGGTGTCTGTACATTACTTATGACCCACCTTTGGATCCTGTATGAATCTGCATTGAAAAAGAAATTAATGGAGCCCAGTATTAGGCTCATTGTATAAAAAATGGAAAATGGATAGTCAGTCTTAAATTACAGAAAAATCAAAGTACTACAGTCTATGAGTTCCATGTCAGAATAATCCAGCTAGTACCTAATACAATTTCAGAAACAGAACACTTTGTCCAGAGCAACTAATTTATTTGAATTTATTGTTGAGTGCACTGTTTGCAATTAAAGGATTGCCTTATGCTGAAAAGTCTTGGCTGATGTCTTAAAGCATAGCATGTGTTTAAGCTTTTATTGGACAGACACTGAATTTACATCCATGGGAAACAAAAAGGGTAACTTTTGTTTAAGAAAAATTTAAATTACATAGCCCAATTCTCTTCCTTTCACCTCATGGAGTCCTGTTACTTCTCAGTAATTCCAATGTGCAAACACCTCATGAGCAAAATCTACTAAGCCTTCTGCTGTTACTTGTTCAGTTTTAACACCAGCATTATGGACAAGATCCTCTCTTTTTTCACAGGTTCAGCATAAGGACTGGATACAATCAACGCATGAGATTCATCTGACCAAACACAGATGCCTGGATATGAGCTAGTCATTTTGATCTCTTTGAATGCAAAGAAACAGGTGCTTCTTTGGCACAATTCATCTAACCCAGAAGTAAATAATTACATTTACTTGTCATCATTACATTACCTGTCATCATTTAGTCAGATGACTCACATCCAGCAAGGGCCCACTTCTCTTCATCGATTAAAAGGGAACCTCGGATGACTAGCTCAAACACAGACTTCCAAAATTAGGTGAGAAGAATTCCTCCCAATAGAGCTCAGGGCTCTGACTGACAAGTGGGGATAGCTTCAGTAAGGATGACCACTATGGTTTCCATGTTAGATGACCACCCCACTTGCTGCATGGACATCCAAGTTGCTTGTCAGTCAACTTTGGAAGCACTGTGGTTGGCACATGATGGACAGCTGGGGCAGTGCACTTGTCAGCCAAGAGACACTAACCTGGTCCCGCTCAGCAGTCAAGGCCCTCACTTAAGCTATGTTTTGGAGGCTTAAGTGGTACATGAGTAGTGGTAACAGTACAGATGGATGGATTTTATTCTAGATTAATGACAAGCAGATCTGTGAGAAAAATCAACACATGGATATTACTTGTAAATAACTTAGAATTATTTCCTTATGTCCACATTTTAATGCCTTTTTTTTTTTTTTGGCTTGCATATCATGCACACTTTATTTTGTGAACCTTCAATGAGTACTTTTAGTTGTGAAGCACTCTGCAATGTGGGCCAGATTCTCAAAAACAGCCTACTAGATTTGCTTAAATTTGTTAAATTTAAACTCTAACTGCACACCGCAATATCCAAGATAACTAAATAGAGTCAATTTTCACCTGAAGAAAGTATCCCCTGTAACAAAGAAAGTTACTCCAATTTCACATATACATTTGTGGCCTGCACAGAATTAAGCTCACATTTGAAAAAAACACCTATTGGTTTTTTGTTTGTTTTTAAATGAAAAAATTAGGGAAAAAAACCCAGACAAAACAAGAGTAGGCTTGGAAGAGCAAATAAAATGTTTCCAAAATGGGGAAAATGTAAACTTGATCAAGATAACTACTATAAAAGTGTCATACTGCACCACAACAACAACAAAAAACCAAGCTGTATAAACCCACAAAATCCTGGATTTACAATGTTTTTAATAAATGTCCTCATCCAAAGAATCCCTTGTTCTTTCCCTTCTGGTTACGCAAACTCTTGTTTATATAAAAAATACATCTGATCACTAAATGTTTTAATATTGTTATATTTTTTCTATTGAAAATATATTTTCAGTAGTGTGCTAAATTTGGAAATTCATTTCCATGAAATATATCCAGGTTGTGTGCACGTAACATGCCGCTCTGCATCCACACTACCAGGAATGAAGAAACGTGCAAAGGAGAATTAAAAGTGCACATACATGGTTTGGATTAGTTATGAGTAATTTTGAAACCCCATTAACAAGTAACAGACTCATACCTCCTCGGTAATGTATTTAATTGTGAGAGAGGCTCCTTCCACAGATGTCACGTTGTTGGCCACGGAAGCAATGACAGGCAAAATGGATAACAAAATTATAAAGGAAAATCAACTTTTAATTTACTCTGTGATGATAGTATTTTTAAAAAGGCTTCAGGTAAGTATGATTTTCTTTCCATAAGAGAACCTTTACCAAAAAATTATTCAGATGTGGAATTTGGGCAAAATTTTTCAAGTGACAGTCACAGCAAAGAACAAATGCTTTTTTCCCACTAAAGGCCTGTGATCCTGCAAAACACACATGCTTGTAAGTCCTACTGAGTTCAGCAGGACTACTCATGCTGGCAAAGTTACCTTTGTAGCTAGAATAGGACTGGAACTGCCCTTCTTTGAACAACCTCGTCAAACTGGCATTGTAGAACACCAGTGAATCCTGATCTTTAGAAAACTTGTTCCTCAGTTAAATGTCTTTTTTTTTTAATGAAAGAAAGGAAAATATAATTAGTGCACTACTGTTATCCCACTTAAATTAATGCAGTTATTCCAACATAAAGTGACAACAGTGAATCAGGCCTAGCGTGTCTTACTCTGTGAACCGATTGGAAGCATCATCTTTTCTGAGTTGCTTTCTGATTTTCCTTCTTTGTCACCGGTATACAATGTCAGCCTTTTCCAAGAGTTAGGAAATACATTTTGATTTACAAGCTGTAAATTAAGCATTAAGTATCATTATGATTACATGAAGTAGTTAGTTCATTTTGATATACACATATATTATATTAATTACCCAAATGCACTTTTTAACAGAAGAGTTGTAATGCCTGAGTATATTAGAATGCCACGTAACTCAAAAATGTCTTCCAAGCTATGTATAAATCAACAAAAGCATCAGCACTCAGTTTAGATGACATGCATGTAGATCTGCGCGTGACTTCTACAGCATGCAGACATGCGCTCATTCCCCTGTTTCCAGTAGCGCATATCCTATGCAAAAGTTTGGAAATGTAGCCCAGCACGTCTGTGTAAGCTGTCTGAATAAAACATGAAAGCTGTAAGTCTTAGAGAGGTACAAATATTATGTTAGGCCTTTGCAGCCATTTTCTTGCATGTAAATATGGCTATTGAAGAGTTCTAAAGGTAATTGTCTTTGATGTCATTTAGATATCTGTACTAAATGAAGATCTAGCCTGTAGTAACCAGAGCTCCATTTCAGCAGTCTGCTTTTTACTTCTAAAAGCAGTTAGAAGTAGACTCAAGGCAACATATTATTACACTGCTGTCCTACATCTCCTTTTCTGCCTACGTACAAGATAACTGAATACCGCAGTGTGTAACTTCCAGCATTAGTTGGTGGTTGTACCACTGCCCTCAACTGGAGGATGATACAGCCGGCCTGCTCCCATGGGAATAAGCACATCACCCCACTCATGGCTGGCCCTCTAAGGTCTACTACCACTGATGGAAATTATGCTTAGTTTACGCAGCAGAGGCCTGCATTTTTGGAACAGAAAGCTTTCTGAAGTCTATGTGGCCACGATATAGCTGACAACCATGTTTTACATGTGGTTATGGAAACGTTACAATCAGTTTTCCAGTGAATATTTGCCACATAGTAGAAGCAAATGCTGAATATTATTTAAAAAAAAAAAAAAAAAAAAAAAAAGGTCTAGGGTGGTGAAGAATCCCAAGGATGAACAAGTTTTCCAACCTAATCCAGAATTTAAAGCATAAAAAGTGTCAAGTGCTAAAGTAATTCAAAATCAAGGGCCTTAAGATTTCAAACAGATTTCTCTCACTATCCTCCCAATTATTCACACAATGAAAACTCGCTACATAAAATCATCAGTCATTTCTGCAAACAATACTAACATTTTGAGGCACCGGCTTACCAGCATTGAAACTATTATAAAGTAATATAACGATAGGACCCATACATTTGGATTTAATTAAGAGATAAAATAAATATTTATGTCAAAATTCTTCTTGATTGCACATTTGGTATTGGAAGTTACATGGTCACAGAACATGAAAGAAGTCAAATACTTTTTGATCTACCAGCAAACTCTAAATACATCGACAAAGAAGCCACACCAGGCCAAATAGATTACTACTTTCAAGTAAGTTCATGAAAGTTTCCCAAATACTGTTATACAAAGTTACACATCCATGCTGAGTTATTCATCAATGTGTAGTGAGAGTCTTGCAGTAGGCCAGGATTTTATCGGCAGATAACTGGTGGAGGAGCTATGCAGTGTGATTAAAAATTCCAGTTTGGAAGCATTAACATAGAAGTACTTTTATAATCTGAGCAGGAGACTGCAGTTCTTGAAGTTGGGAAGAGCAGAAGGGAAGAATGAGAATATTTTTTCCGTTTTAGAAATGCTGAGGCACAAAACACAGTTGATTCTTGTACTTTCATACATGAAATCCTTTCTCCTGTATGTGCATCATGTGTAACCGCAAAGTCTGTAAACTGCTGACTATTCGTCTCTGGTGTCCAATGAGTACAACTCCAATTCTTCTAACGTCACTGCAAGATAAAAAGTTTCATCTTGGATGCAAGTATAGTAAAGCCTCTTGCACACAACAGACTATATATATATATATATATGATGAATTGCTCTACTTCAGGACAGTTTACTTTCCTGACTGGGACATATAAGAATGCTGCAAATGTTCAAGTTTTCTGCACCTGCCAATTCCAAATTTATTTAAAGACAGCCATTTAAGAAAAAAAAAATCTTGCAGTTAGAGTACTGGTATCTGTTGTGATACTAATGGTCAAGTAATTTTTCCAAATCTCAAGGAAGAACCTAAGAGGTGGGTTCTAATAGCCCATTTTTAGTAATATGTTAGTAGCAAATGTTTCCCACATACTTGCAAAGGAACAGGGCTGATACACTCACTTTTGCAGTCCTGAGGCTGAAATAGCAGAGGCTGTGATTCTGATGGTTTGGGAAATGGTGGTGAGAGATGGTCTAAAGATCAAATAGCAGTGAATCTTCCAGCTCAACCCAGATTTCGCCTCCCAGTTTCCCTTCATCTCACCTAGACCTGCAGCCCAGAGGAGGCAGCTCACCCACAGAGCCGGACTCTTTGGCAGGAATGAAGTCAACAGCCCTCAGTGTCCAGCACAATCCACTAGTTTCGTTGTTCTCTAAACATCACCAACTGCGATATGCTGAGAAAGATCACAGAGGTGGCGAAGGCAGGAAACTTCAGATATGCCCTGTCAATTGTGCAAATCCCGCGCTGGGACATAGCATACGCGTTGCCTGTTTAGATACCCTCAAAAATTGTTTGATGATATAGCTAGTAAAGGAGCTCACGGGATGAGGCATGACCTTTATGAGTTTCAGATTTGCAGTTCAAGATATCTGGCTCTGTATCCTCCAGATGAAGAGCCACTGGATAGCAGCAACTATTATGTACTTGGGCTTAACATCCACATGGGGGATAATACACAACACTTAAGGTCAGCAGGGACTATGCAAAAATATTGAGCATCTTAGAAGCTAAAAAGAGTCAGCTAAAAGAATAAACCTTTGCGGGGGGAGTGGTATTAGAAATGCAGGAACAATGCGTAGCACTTATCAAGGAAGGCCTGATAAAACTGAGAAAGAAGCCAGCAGGCCTAGGGTAACGGGTTATTTGAAGAAAGAAGGAATCTTTCAAAAAGCTGAAGTGGTAGCTAAAGAAAGAAAGTAGAAAGGATGATAACCTTAGGCAGACTATCTGTAAAAGCACAGTAAGGCAGGCTAAAAAAGAACTTGAGRAACAACTAAAAAAAGGCACCTAATAATAAAACTCATAATAAATCTTTTTGCAAGCTCACTGGGGTACAAGAAGCCTGCCAGAGTGTCTGTAGAGTCTAATGATGATTTGGCTATAAAAGAGTACTGAAAGACTGGCCACCGGCCAAATTACTGAGTCTTAACTGACCATTAGCATTATTAATACAGATAGTCTCAGCATCAAATAGAAAATTAGGAATTAATGGGAAGGGAATAGAGAACAAAATAGATCATATCATTACGCTACCATATTAATCCATAGTTTGACCAAACCCTTATATACTGGGTGCAGTGTTTTCATTTCAAAAATGGTAGAGGGGAGTCGGAGATGGTTGAAGAAGGGCAGCAAGGTGTGGAACAACTTCCACATGAGGACTGACATGGGCTTGATGATTTTCACAGTAAAGTGAGAAAAGATTTTTGCCACTGATTTCAGTGGTCTAGATCAAAACCGATTCCCCAAGAAACATTTAAGGATTTTCTTTGCCTGACCTTTGGCAGTGTTTGGTATGGTCACAGAATGAAACTGTCAGYTCTGGGTCTCTCAATCGCATCTTTCTCCTGCATCATTTTGGTACAAAACTGTATTTGTCTTTTATTAGCTTAAGTAGGAAAGGAAATGAAAGCACTGTTCCATACATCATGATAATTACATCACTGCAGCATCCAAAGAAATTCAGATTGATGAGTCACTGTAGGGATAATAGATTACATACTTACTCAATACTCATTCTTGAAACCATATCCAAAGTTGTGAAACCTGCTGCCATGAAGTTATTTTTATACTGACCCATTTTTATGGAGTCCAGCCAGTCACTGACTGAAACAAACAAAGGATATTCTGGAACTTCACCAGGTGAATCTGGCATTCTGTAAAAACAAAATGCAAAGGTTACCAAAGCAGTACAAAATATGACACCTGATTTACTCTGGTAGACATTGCTTTTATGAAAAGGCAGAAGGAGTGAGAGAGGAGCCTGAGCTGTAAAGGTCAGCTCTTAACTGYGGATCTCTTTAACCCATTGTCTAAAACTTACAAATCATGTCAGTCTGCCAAGTYGCACTACTTAAACAATACATTTTTTTAAAGCACTGCAGCTCAGTAACAAGTTGAGGAACAGACTTCTCCCACTGCTCTTATTTTTGTTCCCATGGAGCGTTTCTTTACAGATTTTATGTGTTCAGGATGATAATAATTTGTAAATACAGTAGTCAAAGTAGAGGACAAACAAAATTTAACATGAGATACAATTTAAAAATATTAAAACACTGCGAGATGATTTTTACATTTATCTACAAAMCCCCCCAAATGGCTCCTTATTGCTATACCATTATGGAATGGGAACACTTTGATTACAGTGTTCAAAACCTAAAACTAACCCTAAAAGAATCAAAAGGAATAAAATTTTATATCTTTGCTTTTACATAGAATTATATAGAGTAGCAAATAAAAATGAAGGAGCTAATTTAGTTACATTTCTGTTTCAGTTCTTTTCCCTAATATTTTCGCAACTGAAACAGAAAGATGGGGAAAAAAAAAATATTCCAATTTTTGGGCATATATTTCCAGTTTTCAGTTGTGTACCACACTGGTGAGGGCTCACAACTTCCATTGACTTTGTACATTTTGTGTAGAGAAACTGTAGGAACAAAATACAGAAAAAGCACATGGCTATTTATAAAAGCTTTATGATAGCCTTTAGGAGAAAGATGTAATTTATTTAAAATGAAAATTTAGACAGCAAAAGACAGCCAACATTAACTGCTGGAACATGACTTACATAGAACGTAGGAAGCAACACACCCCAGTATCTTAACTTACCGAGTTTCAACCACACATACTCAAATACCTTAAACAYACTGATTTTCATTCATATTATCAAAATGAGAGGAACTGAAGGACAGAAGAACACTGTTAAGTACAAACCTCAATTAAAGACCTACGAGGGTCCCTTCCAACCTGAATTACTCTATGATTGTACAATCCTACAGAATAACTGCTGACCTCCTAAGTTAACAGTAACACAATAATCATTCAAATTGACTGCATCAAGCATTCCCAAATGAATGGAAAAACTCTCCCAAGCAGGTGAGCGCAATAAGAGCTCGACTGCAAGAAAACAGSCGTAAGTTTTTAGATCTTAAGTAATGTTTTAGAATAAGAATAGATAAAAATACATCACTCTGATGCTAAATAAAGTGACTCAGGTACAAGTAGCAATATATATATATTTATACGCACATACACATAGAGGCCACTGACTCTAGTGCATGGGCATTAAATCCCACAAGTCCCACTAGTTTGTGGTAGATGTAGCCCTGACTCTAGGTTTTCCTAGTAACCTTTGCATTCAGCCTTTCCGACAGCTGTAGCCCTAACTCTAGGTTTTCCTAGTAACCTTTGCATTCAGCCTTTCCGACAGCAAGACACCAGCCTCAGTCTTTGCCCTGTTGCTCAGCCCTTCTCCAAACCATAAAGAAAACCCCTCTTAACCCACTGAGGTTCTCAGCAACATCCACCCAGGCACTGAGAACCCCTTATAAACCCAGGGGAGTCTCCATGAAAGCACCTTTATCTTAAGGTGAATTTCAGCTAATAAAGACAGTGAGGCCACCTGGACCTTCACGGATTTCAGCTGATATCCAGGATCAGTAAGCCAACAAAAATTGACAAATTCTTCCACCACAACCTTGCTTATTGTGTGGCTGCAGTCATTTCTATAATATTATTAATGGAAAAAACTTTGGGCAACACCATCAAGAATTTGTTGTGGAATGGTAACAGCRTAATCTCTTATTCAGTCACTGTTGCCATTCTTCTGCAGATAAAGATTTAGCAAGCTGAGACACAACTACTTTCTGCAGGAAATTACTCCAAGGCAGTTCAGGAATTGCTTTAGCACTGTCAGATGGAGAGACAGGCTTTAAATAGAGAGAAAGATTACAAAGAGAAAACAAGCACATAGGAGAAGCACCAAAAAAAAAAAAGGAACAAAGAGATTCACAAAAACAAAAGACAGACAGTGCACAAACAGAGCTCAGACAAAAAAAAAAGAAAAATGCCTAGTAAAATCTGCATGCCTTGACAAAAAAAGTCCTTATACAATGGTGTATTAACAATAAAGGAAATCTTAAAAGGGGCTCAGAGTTATTTGAATCCCCATAACTTTTTGAATTCAAAACTTTGCTGCTCTCCCCCACCCTGACTTAATGCCCTAAAACATCTAATGATAGCCACCATGCATTATACAAGAAAAAAGTATCAAAAAGAGTCTTACACAAGTACGTCCTCCACTAGGGTATGAAGGGTGCTTGGATTGCGGATCAGTTTGTCTAGGAAGCTGACAATGTCACTAAATTTTGGACGGTGGTTCCTCTCCTTTTGCCAGCAGTGAAGCATTAGTTGGTGAAGAGAAGCTGGGCAGCCCATGGGAGCTGGAAGCCTGTAGCCTTCTTCTATAGACAGTATAACCTAAAGGAACACAATGCATATGATTACTGGGCATTAGAGTTAAATGCTGAAAGGACAGTGTAAAGTTGACAATTAGAAACCAGTGATAACAATTAATGGCACAGCCACCCTCACTTTATGCRTTGCTGGGGGTTCACTCAGGGAATCGGGACTGGCAGGAGTGTGACCAGAGGAGATGTGAAGTATTTTGTAGGCATATGAAACACAGTAGGCACTTTTTTAGGCTCTCCGGCCATCTTCTTCAAACAGCCAAGAAAGGAGGAGGAGAAGAAAGAACTAACCAGTATCATTATCTTTTTCATCCACTTCAGGTGGATGTTGTACTGAATGGGGTCACAGGGCCACAAACTAACCTTGTATGAATCATAGAATCATAGAATCATTAAGGTTGGAAAAGACCTCTGAGATCATCAAGTCCAACTGTCAACCCAACACCACCATGTCCACTAAACCATGTCGCAAAGTGCCACATCTACGCTTTTTGAACGCCTCCAGTGATGGTGACTCCACCACTTCCCTGGGCAGCCTGGTGCAATGCCTGACCACTCTTTCAGTAAAGAAATTTTTTCTAATGTCCAACCTAAACCTCCCCCGGYGCAACTTGAGGCCATTTCCTCTCRTCCTATCGCTWGTTACTTGGGAGAAGAGACCAACACCCACCTCKCTACAGCCTCCTTTCAGGTAGTTGTAGAGAGCGATAAGGTCTCCCCTCAGCCTCCTCTTCTCCAGGCTAAACAACCCCAGCTCCCTCAGCYGCTCCTCAYAAGACYTGTTCTCCAGACCCTTCATCAGCTTTGTCACCCTTCTCTGGACACGCTCCAGCACCTCAATGTCCTTCTTGYAGTGAGGGGCCCAAAACTGAACACAGKATTCGAGGTGCGGCCTCACCRGTGCCRAGTACAGGGGCACGATCACCTCCCTACTCCTGCTGGCCRCACTRTTYCTGAYACAGGCCAGGATGCYGTTGGCCTTCTTGGCCACCTGGGCACACTGCCGGCTCATGTTCAGCCGGCTGTCGACCAGCACCCCCAGGTCCTTTTCCGCYGGGCAGCTTYCCAGTCACTCTTCCCCAAGGCCACCACTGCATACTGCGATGCTCTAATATTTGCATCCTGACAAAGTGTTAGTGTGTGGCGATGTCACGATACARTCAAGCACTACAAATGCACATTGCAGCACCTGCTAGATTTACTTGGTGATAATATGTTTCTGCTGATCGTTAAGAGTATGATTAATTCAGGCAATGTCCCTGTCCTCGTTTCAGTTGGGATAGAGTTAATTTTCTTCCTAGTAGCTGGTATAGCGCTGTGGTTTGGATTTAGTATGAGAATAATGTTGATAACACGCTGATGTTTTAGTTGTTGCTAAGTAGTGCTTACRCTAGACAAGGACTTTTCAGCTTCCCATGCTCTGCCAGGTGCACWAAAAGCTGGGAGGGAGCACAGCCAGGACAGCTGACCCAAGTGGCCAATGGGGTATTCCATACCATGTGATGCCATGCTCAGTATATAAACTAGGAGGCGTGGTCAGGGAAGCAGCGATCGCTGCTCAGGGACTGGCTGGGCATCGGTCAGCGGGTGGTGAGCAATTGCATTGTGTATCGCTTATTTTGTGTATTCTATCACCATTATTATTATTATTATTTTCCCTTCCTTTTCTGTCCTATTAAATGGTCTTTATCTCAATCCACAAATTTTACTTTTTTTTTTTTTTTTTTATTCTCTCCCCCATCCCACTGAGGGGGAGAGGGGAGTGAGCGAGCAGCTGTGTGGTGTTTGGCTGCCTGCCGGGTTAAACCACAACAGTCCCACACATTGAGTTACAGTGAAGCACGTTATTCTGCACAGCGTCTCTCAGAAACCTGGATATCCAAGCTGTTTATGACTAAACAAAAGTTAATAAAATTACGGTGTTACCGTATACCCTAAAGTGAGTAAAACTTTCAGATTCAACAGATGTGGAAGACGTGTTTGGTCAGGATTTGGAARGAAACAGATCTGATGTCACAGATAAATCACATGTATGAAAAATTACATTTGATCAGAGTTGAAGGGAGGCTTGTTTTTAGTAACACTGGTAACAAAAAACATTGTCTGAAAAGGACATTAGCAGTCCTGCATGACAGGAGGTAGCAAAAGTAGGTAAGATCCATGAAAAGCTGGCTGGATTCATTCTATGTAAGATTTAAAAAACAAGAGGAAAGGTTACTAGGTTCTGCAATGAGTGGTGGTAGCAGTGGGGATGATGATAGAAATGACATAGTCAGGATTTCTCGTATATAAAAGAATGGAAAGATAAAAAGAATGGAAAGATAAGTGGTTGATCAAAAACAAAGCTAGGAAGAAGACCGACCCTACCACACACACATAACCCTTCCACATAAAAATCCAACCAATACTGAATGTTCTCTAAAGTACAAATGATTGTACACAATATTTATAATAACACAGTGCACTTATGAGAAACATACCTACTGCATTTATACCCACTCTGCTTTAAGGAGACATTTATCATTTTCACACAGATGTATGTACATGCTGCAGACATATTAATGCAGCTGGAAGGGGGTACATTAAACTGTTTACAGCAAATCAATGTTTTATCACACTAGCTGTAGCTTCAATATATTCAATCTTATTATCCTGGAATATATCCTCGTTCTCATTTTGAATTCTGAATTAATGTTGTTGGCTCTGTTTAGCAATGCCTAATGCTTATGCTRCAAGCATTATGCAAATAAATAAGAGTAATGAAGCTACATTAGGACCTTAGCTCCCCTTCATGGCATGGTAGAAAATGGAACAAGACTCTTGTAGCTGTACACAGCTGAGTGTCTGAGCTTTATAAAATGAGGTGACTTGGTCCTACAGCGTGTAGCCCTCTTGTACCCTGGCAGAAACAGCTATGCATGAAAAACGTGTTTGCAACGCGGCAGGGAATTGGATTTGCACGGGATAAGTTTCAGACCCATTGGCAACAGCACTGGCAAGTACAGGGTACTCCAAAGGCAGCATTACTTGCTATAGCGATCTCTGAATTTTATGCACCTGTGAGTATTGACAGATCACATACGTGCAGACAGGACTGGCCACTCACATACGGAGGTCATATCTAGCAGTAAATGATATGTCAATATGATAATCCTTCCACCTGCCTTTCCGGCTACTTGTTTATCTCCCTGGGATTTACTTCAGTGGTCCAATATCCGGGCTGCCGAAATGGCTGCTATAGGAAAAAATACCATCAGATTACCAGAGAAGTATTTCCTCCAAAGCTTTACCTCCTAATGACGAATATGMCCCCTCAGATTGCGGCTGTTATAGACTCAGGATGGGTGAAATTCAACCCCATGTGCATGGAATTTTATTCACAAAACTGTCAAAACTCATGTATCTCAAGCAGTCTGTCCAAAGTGGCTTCATAAAACATAGGTACTTGTTACAGTGTGGGGTATAGCTTAGTTGATACTTGTCACTGAAGAGGCAATCTTTAGCAGCCCAGAAATGCAGGTCTTTACGTTTAACTGTACCTGTTGCAAATGATGAATTTCTGACACGYATTTTGTTTTTAAGGCTAAGGGAAAGCTTCTCTACTTTCTCCGCTTTTATGAGACATACAGCATTCACTCGACACAACAATAGAGAGCTGATGAAGTTGTTCTGAAATAAATTATTCAGGAAAAAACCAAAAGCAACCACAATTTTCCAGATATATTTTCTCTGACACGCTCTATTTTACCATATCTTTGGAAAATAAGTTACAGTGCATTTTGTTTCCCCTCTTGTTCAAAAGGAACATTTCAGGAAGAGAAATGCCAGCTGGTACTGGCATAATTATAATTTCTCATTAATACCAGCACATTTTAAAAATGAACTGCAAATATTGTCTCATTAGTATCCCTTGTGAAGCAAGTATTATTTTTAGACTCTAAGAAGCGAGAGTAAAGATGTGCTAAGTGTCTAATACTGCAATGGGAATCAAGTCTTAAAGGAAGAATTAGAGCTTTTTAGGTCCTTATTTATTTATTTATTTAAGCTCCCGCTTTGCACCTCTCTCCGAACAGAGGAATTAGATACCCATATACCTAAAAGGGAAGAAGTATTACATTTTTCTCGGTAATATAAAATTATATGTTATATCATATGTAAAGATTATACATGTTAACATCTTATAAATGCCTTTTTCCTTGCTGGTTTAAAGGTTGAAGAAGCACCACATTGATCGTGAAAGGGTCTAAATGTCTGTATCTACAAGAAGGATATAGCAACAACTCTAGCAATCAGTGTAACTCTTTCCACACTGGCAAATCAACATCCCATCTATTTCAACCTGAAAGAATAGAAACATTAGCCTAATTTCTATACATACGAAGCCCTGAGTCTGCTAATCGAAAGGCTGATTACTGCTCTCTAGTTCTRGTTTTGTGACAAACACTTGGTGGGCATCAAAAGGAAGAAAACTTGCAAATATTCTGTGCTGCCATCAAACACTGAGGAAGAGGCTGTAAGTTTCTTTTTAGTGATGAGTATGGTTAAAACTCATTAGAAGGTCTTGTGGGTCAGCATTAAGGTGAGTAAAATGGGCAGGGTGTATTTTTACAAGTAATGCTTTTTGGCAGGTGAAAATATAAACTATAAGGGAAAGGGAATATGTTTTACAGTTAACATAGCTAATTATTTCCATGCTTTTTAATGCTTAGGCTTTTATGTTTATAAATGGGACCATTCTTTTTACATATTTTTGTATACAGATGATATTAAACACGGGAGCCTGTTAAATACATATTATCATTTTTGTTTGGTGTTAYACATAGCTGTAAAGGTTGAAGACAGAGTTAATATTAAATATTAATTACGATACCAAAATTATCTGAAAAATATTTTATGGACTTCTACATAAAATTTATGCATGTTTAGTTTCAAAATAATTTGAAATTGGCAAAAATGGCATATGAAAATTAAGCTGTAATCTTTCTGATAGTTTCATTACTAACAGTAACATAGATTTTTGCTTTCGAAAGTTAACTGACAGATTTTTTAATGAGACTGAAACAGAAGAAAGTCCAGAGGGATGTTGTCCCTGTGTCCTGCTGACATCTGAAAAATCTACCAGGAGGGAGAAGCAGCTGCTCATGCCTCATGGTACGGAGCCAATCCCAGGTGCCTGCCAAGTGTTTGATATCTATGGGTTGAAAGAACTATACAAGGGTAAGTTATTTTTACTATTACAAGAAACTTTCATAAATGTAAGGACTTCTATTCCATTTGCTGTGGTACCTTTCTTGCATATTGATTACAATCCATTAAATATTCTTTTTTTTTTTTTTTTTTTTGGAATACTGTAGTTCTGCAACATGCACTAATTTATACCATGGCCTCTAACAGGTGTCCCAGTAGACTTCACTCACAGTTGTTCTACAAAACAAATGCATGGAATATAAATCTTCCTTTCCTCACATGAGCATTAGCAAGCCAGGCTCTTAGCACAATCTGTTCATCAGTACACTAGTTTCTTTGGAAAGTTCAATATCTTAGCTAATATTTATTAATTAAGYAATAAGACATGACAGACTGTGCAGCAGCTCTAATTAATGGACACCTCTGGTGCCTGCCACACGTCTAAGAAGTCCATTAATCAGCACCAACACAGGTCTGAAGTGACTTACCACAAAAATAAAATGGTTATTTACTTAAACAAGAACACTCCTGAAAGTTAATAACATTCTTAAGCCTCTACATTATACTGTGTACAGTATTGAAAAAATTATGAGAGACATTTTCAAACTCAGTTGCCTAAAGTTCACCTTCCAAATCCCTGCTTAGGAATGTACATAGAGGACACTAGATTTGCAGAGGTGTTGGGTCTCTCCAGCTTGCACTGACCTGATGGGTACTTGCAAACAGTTGTAGTCTCTGAAAATCAGACTGGGTTTATTCAGGTGACAGGTATCAGTTTAACACTTCTCTTCCTATCAGCTCAGACTCTGTGCTACCTGTGCTGGCTCCTCGTGATTTGATTTCTGTGACTGAGGGGTCAGACAAGGGACCCTTGGTAGACATAGCTCATCCCTGCTGTTCATCTGACTGAAGATGTGTTCACAGGGCAAATAGGCACCACGTCAGACAGCGCTGAACTCACCTCTCCTAGCATTGCCTCCCGTTGGGTAGGGGTGGGCATATCATTGGCTTCTATGTTATGCATGTAAGAAATGAACATTTAACTGGCAGCCACTCAAAACATCACTTAMTTAGCCATGGTCTAAAAAAGTGAATTAATTTCCCACAGTTGTTTAATTAGAAAAGCAATTTGTAAGATGGAATGTGGAAAAATAGACCCGCCTCTGTGGAGTTTATACTTGGAAAACTTTTGGTACTTTACAAAACCCCACCCAATTCAATAAATATTTTATTGCTAGCTAGAGAAGAGTTTTATTATGATCAAAACACAGTAAATGTTGTAACGTTAATGTTGCCAGACATTTTGTTGTAGCAGAACCTCTGACTATACTTAYGTAAGACCTTATCAACAGTTGTTTGCATAACGTGTCTTTTATGAATCTGTTTAGTGCATGCCCTTCTCTGTTACTTTCCCTGCCATATGTACAGTATCACTGACCTTTGGGAAAGTCTTATTATTCCTGCAAAATAAGCTCATGTGAATTCAGGGTAATTTACTGTACTAAAACATATGTCCCAAAATCCAGCAAGGTAAGCTTTACAATATGTCTAATAACTTAAAATTTCCCAATGACATTTAGAGTCACTAAATATATTTAGAAGGTCACAGGTGCTCACTGTTAACATTTCAGCACTGAAAGCCTGTGGGTAGGGCTCTGGAGAAACGGAGTCCTTTGTGCTGTGCGTTGCTGAACTGCAGGGAAAGCCCCCAGGAGTCTGCATCACTAGCATAAGCAGCATCCATAGTGCCTGCATCATTAGTCTGTATTAACAGATACTTCTATTTTGGATGTAGGAGTAATTAAACGTTGCTATCTTCATGCTGTAGCAGAATATTTAATATACTGTAAATGGAGGGGTCACTTTATGCATTCTCACTGCTGGCATGGCCTTGAATAGATACGTTGTAGGGTCTGATAGAGGTGAAGAGGGCAGGCTGAAGCCAGCCTCAAGGAAAGGGAGAGGCCGCTGGAATGAAGGTCTATGTTGTGCGCTACCCTCACCTGACTTGGACTCTATGTGAGAGTCCTACCAGTCCCAGGAGGTGAATAGTGGGGCTGAACRGACTTGATAGGAAGTCTTTCTCTCCCACCATTCCCAGTTAGCAGTAACAGCAGTGGGAGAGTCAAGAGGTGGGCTGGTAATGGTGCTGGTGTGAGGAGGAGGATTATAATTACAGGAGAAGTAAAAGAGATGATGGCAGTTGGGTTCCTCATAGAGAGTTGACCCAACACCACATGAAATCACTCACAACTGGAATAGAGACTGAAATTCCCCATGTTGTAGCACAAGATCGCATGACAGCAGGACATGATGATACAGCAAAAAAGCGTCTTTTTCCCCCCACCTCCTCAAGCTGCAGTCACTACCAGCTGCCCATCACCTGCAGCTAGATAAGCAGACTGGCAAGATGGGGGGCAGAGGCAGAGTTACGGAGAGGTGACATTGCAGTTGGAAGCACTGGCACTGCACAGAAGCCAGGCACCATGGTAGGGCTGACTTTGTTTGGAAGTATCTCTGGCTTCATGGGCTTCTTTAATCTCTAAAAAAACCAACCATGAACGGGGTGCTGCAGAGAGGAGGGAGAAGTGAAATACCAATTACACGGTGAGGAAAACCGGGCAAAAGACTACTGCCCACGATACGCCCAGAGGATGTGCCAGTGACAAGTGACAGGGGCAACAGCAGAAAGGACGGTGAGCTGATGCTGCAGTTATGATAGTGCAGTCCCTCAACCAGGCAGTGCTAACGGGGGTGGAAAGGAAAAAGTAACTGCCCAGTGAGCCTCGCTTGTARAGGCACACGTGGACAGTTCACTTACCATTGAGAGAGCATTGAGTAGACAAGTTTGTGCCCCCATGAGGCACAAACTGAAAAACATGAAATTCCATCAAAACATAAGAAAACACTTTTCTGTTGTGCATATGACCGAGCACTGGCACAGATTGCCCAGAGATGTTGTAGAGTCTCTATCCCTGGAGATACTGAAAACCCGATTGGAGATGGCCCTGAGCAAACTGCTTTAGCTGACCCTGCTTGAGCAGGGTGGCTGGACTAGACACAATCTTGAAATGTCCCTCAACCTCAGCTGTTGTGTGATTCTGTTATCTGCTAGTACCTTTTTCCCAGTTTCTTGTTCTGTTCAATCTCCCATTAAAAGAAGACTCACAGTGAAACTAACCATTGCATCTATTAGTTTGGGAAGGCAGAAAATTTGAGGCTATACAGGGATTTTGATACAAAGTGCATTCCATGCAATGCAGAGTAACCAGGTTTTGCAACAGCATACTAATGATCAACAGGCTGATATTGCCATGGCTGTGTTCAGCTTCRCTTCTGAATGGAAGATTAGCTCAAGAATAGCACCCTCTGCTATTGCAAGGCTGAAGCGATGTCCCARCTCCTTAGCAATTGGCTCCTAAAACGCCACATCTTACAATGTGGCTTTTTTAAGGAAAACAATGGCAGTTTGCCTTAAATTGGTGTTTGTAAGCTGTGGCAGTTCAGGAGCTGGTAAGTGGCTCTCAGTCCAGGCAAGGTACTGAGGCTGGGGTACTCATATTGTTAGTTGGARTCTGCTTGCTCATTCTCTTTTATTAACTTTGAGCCCATTGGCCCACTTCAATCAAATTAAACAAGTTGTGTAAGAATCAGCAGCTGGGCAGAGGCATAAAGTTGGTTGTGGGACATAGAGACTTAAATATATGAGAAATTTATACACAGATGATTTCAATCTGTGCCCCAAAATAGCCTTAATTCAGTTGTCTAAGCTTAGGTGTCTAATTTTAGACTCCCTAGGGTATCCTGCCTTGCTCCAGAAGGACTCAGGTCTCTTGCATGTCCTGTGTCAGCCCCATGTGGAGATCTTCGTTACTCTAGAGCATCTCAAATGCCAACAGATTGACAGCTGTGGGAAACAGAATTGAGCCTACTGGGCTTATCTGCTTATTTTACAGTAGATCCATGATGTGTTTATAGTTCAGATAGTACCAAAATAATGTCTCCACTGAAGAGAAAAGGTCTACCTCAGCTCAGTGGTTGCCTGTTCTCTTCAGATGGGCAACCAGCCACCACTTGCTGGTCAATCAAAGGAAGCATAGCTCAAAACCAGGCACAGCATGTATCATCCCATACCTGGAGTTAATTAAGGAGCACAGCAGGGAGCTGGGCTGCTGGCAGGTAGATGTGTGTTGGGGGGGATGGAGGCTGTAGGCATTGTCAGGGGAGAATGGTGTACAGGAGAGGTGGTCTAATTCCAAAGACTAAACTCACAAGAGAAATGCTGGGGAGAAGAAGGATTATAGTACCGCTGAGGCTGTAGAGTACAAATCTAAAGGAAATAAGGCTTTATTAGTTCTGCTAGTCCTTTCTGTTTTGGGTGGTTTTGGTTATTTTTTTTTTTCTTCCTGAAAGACTCTGAAATGATGTTTTTTTAATGAAAAGCTTTCTCAGATCCTTATCCCCAAATGACTGATCAGACTTAACAAGCAACCAGACTTGAACAGCTGAATAACTTAGCAACAATATAAAAACAGCCATCTGGGAAAAGTCTTGTCAACTCTTCAGAACCAATGCAGAGGTATTTTAGGCACATATATGAGAGAGGTTAAGATGGGTTGGCTGACATTCTGCATTTTGACATAGAGATTGATGGCTGGTGTCAAGACTGAGTATACCAGTTTAAGCTGTCATCAAACAAGAGAATTAGTGAAAATTTAAATTGTGGTAGAGAAAAAAGCATTCTCCCTTTCCCATGCTTCATTTTCTAGRACAAGCTTTCAATTTTACTAGAAGCAAATGTGTTTTTTAATTGGGAAGGCTTATTTGGCCACAACTTTTGCACAAAAAAGTCAGAGGAAAACATAACTTTGTTATGAGGAAGGGCTATTGTCCTGCACTGTGGTTAAGCCTATACGTAGTTTTTAAGGAAAACAGAATGCATTTAACTCTTAGAAAGGAGAATTGGCAAATCCATTTCTCATGGCAGTTTAACTCTCTTAGAATTTAACCATGTACACCCATTGAAAAGTACTGTCAGACTGTACTGGAGATAATGGGCTAACTTTATAATCAGAATAGTTCCAGTATTCCCTCAAGTTCTGATTTATAGCTTGACTGAGAACTGCATCAAGTTGCATATCTGATGCAGATTCCCAGGGGTTTGGGTGAAAGCCCCATATAGTCAGCATCAGAACCTGGCAAGCTGGCTATGACTCTTTGTAATATGTYTTTAATCAAGGTTTTAGTTATAGAGAGCCAGGTCTTCAGGTTTCATAAATTAACTATCCCACTGAAGTTGAGAGAGTTATGCTGATTTAAATAAGTTAAGGTTCCAGCCTAGAAAGTGAATGAGAAAGCAAAAAAGGGCAGAAAGTGACAATCATTTTCAAGGAACATTTCAACAACTCGCAGATTAGTCCTTGGCAGTACTTACATCCTGGTTGGACATCTCCCAGTATGGTCTCTCACCATAGGACATCACCTCCCACATTACAATCCCGTAGCTCCACGCGTCGCTTGCCGAAGAGAACTTCCGGTAAGCTATAGCTTCAGGAGCCGTCCACCTGATGGGGATTTTTCCACCCTGGAAAATATGTTGACGACTTATCAATAGGACCAGAATACAGAACAGCAAATGTTTAAAAGAAAAGAAAACAAAAGATATCCTGGGTGCTAAGATTCTACATTCTGCCTTCTGTCAATTTGCCTTGTCAATTTGCTGCAAATGGAAAGGAAGAAATATACCTTTTTCAGAATTTGATAAAAATTTGGTTTAATTTGTAGTCTAGTTCACCAAGACCAGCACTTTGTGAAAAAAGAAATCTCAGTTCAAAGAACAGAAAGCATTTTAGATGATTCATGTTTGTTCAGTCATATAATTAGTCAGAACATGCCTTTGGATTGAAAACATCCCAAGCCCGAAATTCCTAGTACAATGACATTTAATATCTTTTTTTTGCTTAAATGAAATAGAAACATCTATTGCAAAATGGAGCACCGAAAGCAATTAATAAAATTATGTAAGCAGAAAGGAAACTATAGYCTTTCTATTATTCTTTACTCTTGCTAATCTCTTTAAATTTTTGTTGTGCCCTTTAAATATCAGGTAAATAGCAAACCAAGTGTGTTTCTAATAGGCGTTTCCTTAGGATATTGAATAGTTTTGYTCTGCAGCTTTCAACTTAAAATCCAAGTGCTACCGCAAAAAAAAAACTATAAGAATTCAATCAACAAACTGACTTGCTCTTTACAAGACCACAGCATGCAGAATTTTTTCTCTGACGTTAGTAATTTATACCATTAGACCTGGTCTATTCTCCCATAAATAGTTTATGTATGAAAACTATTTTCCCTTTTCACAACAAAGTATTTCTTCTTCAGATACATTTCTCTTTTCAAAAGTATACATTTATTATCGTTCTCCATCTAACTCTCTAAGTAAGTTCAGGGAGAGAGAGCAGCCTGCTGAAGGTGCCAGTAGATGGCAGAAGGAGGCAGGCCGTAGAGCTGAGCTCACTTGGCCGTAATTGCTTTCACCAAGCAGTAATAGATGCTGCTCGGCGTTATAATTGTATTTCTGACAGAAACAAAAGAAGAAATGAACTAGAACATCCATTTGGCAATTGAAGAGAAGCCACAGTTAAAAACAAGTATGTAAATCTCTGCTAATTTGCTTTGAATATATAAAAAATTGTCTGCGAGTTGTTGAGGCCTGACTTCAGCTGGAAGGTGCTTGTTCTACCAAAAAGTGTTCAAAGGCAAAGCTGTGTCTGTGGTCATGTGCCAGTAAGCTAACTTCTCATCACTGAGTGTCACCTGCTGATGAAAAATGTATGATTAACATTTATGTTGTATCACGGTTAAGATTGTCCTTTGTACAATGTTACATTTTTTGCAGCTGCTTTTTTAAAGTCTTTGCTTGCTCAGTTGTGGTTGAAGTCAGTGGCAAACCACCTACTGATTTTAGCAGTAGTAAGGTGAAGGTAATACTTTAGTATTTTTGCCCAAGCACCTCCCTACCCGCTTTTCTTAATGCAGATCACTCCCCCGGCACACGCCAGCGGTCCAGAGAACTTCACGCCCCACCTGCTGCCATCTCCGAGCCTGCCCCTGCCAGCACCGCAGGGTGTGATGCTCTTAGTCCCTTCCCGRTCCAGCTCTTCCACTTGGGAAGCAATTACACATGTTTTTGGGTATGAGAGGGGAGAAACAGGATGACAAAGAGGTTTGTGATAGGACATTCTCCAAGGAAAGACTAGCCTAATTTCTTGTCCCTTCCCCAGGGAATATTTAAACCAATTTGTTTACAAATTGGATAAGAGCATTTGGTGTTCGGTCTCATGGTGTAGTTGCAATGGTGTTTCGGCGGGATATGTGAGTCCAAGCTTCCTGAGGCAGTGGAAGATTCAGATATTCAGTGCCCCAAATGTACACTACACACCGGGCTGCCCAGCCAAAAGGATGTGTCCTCTGAGAAACAGGCAGTTTTAGGGCCTAGCTGCARAGTATGGTTCAAAATATCTCCTCACACCACAGAGTTATGGGCCTTATCCTTTTTACTGGATCAGGTTTAGTCCTTTATTTTTAAACATTTTATTGCCAAACTTACGTAATTCCATCCTTAGATCTCTGGCTGCTGCAGATTTTTGGGGACAATCAATATTTTCCTGGCCTAAGTCACAGGGTCGCGGTAGGCATTTAACGCCTTCTTTGGACCTGGACACATGCACTTTTAAAAAGGTAAACAACATTCCTGCCGATCCATATCACAAGAGGCACTGTCCTGACAACCCTAAAAGCCCTTCCTCATCAACAGCGTATCAGTCCTGGCTGACAAGTGATACAGAAGATGATACACTTGTTCTAACACAAGAGTTTACTGCCTAAACCTCGTCTTACCAAGCAATCCCCCTTGCTGCCTTTTGCTTTGTGTCCGCTCAAGATACTTTCTGGAGTGCTGCACCAGCATTTGAGGGAGGATGCAAAAGAAAAAATTCCGTATTTTCTTTCCTTATCACAGATCTCAGGAGATGACACAAAAAAAGTCTACCAGTTTAGATGGTTGTGTTACTRTAAGACTTTGTTTATCAAGACAAACTGATGAATCAACAAATTTACTATGAGCCAGATTTCTAATTTGGAGAATTTTATTAATAATTTATTATTTTTTGCATTCTAATGAAAAGTCTTATGTTAATAATTAAATATCTACTTGTAGGGAAAACACAATGCAATACAGGAAAATAAAAGGCATTTGGATATTTATAGATCTTACTTTTAATGTCTAGAACATAATATGGATAACATAATAGGAAAATTATTTTTTAAAGTGTGTCCTTTTCATAAATCTGATTATGTATTCCCACATTATACTSAAAAAAGAGGTCACATCTCGAGCAGCAATTGCAGCTAGATTTGTGACTATTGGCTAAATATAAATGAGCTTTAAAGAATCTGATTAGACTCTACAACTAGTTTCATGATACAGCTTTACTGACTGATCCCTTTTGGACTGAAACAGTAGTGGCTCATTGAGTGCAAAAATGAGAATGGAGAACTGAGTCTTAACAAAATTCAAGGCAGTTCATGTTCAAGGGCATAAGATGTGTTCAGTGTTGTGATGTAAAATAAAATTCTTTTGAGCTGGCTTTAATGACGAAGTGAAGCAAAACCTCTAAAATTTTTACAGTGGATTCATCTTATGTATGAAGATGTTATATTCATAAAAATGTAAATTTCAATACTTAATTATGTTTGCAGAATATCTTTTTATGCAAAAAAGTTGTTTTATTTATTTGGAAGCCATTCAAAAGGCAGAGATTGCAATATGACTACCTTAAGAGACGTATATGACTGAACAGTAGTAATAGCTGCTCATGCATAATAAAAGAACACATAAGGTTTAGAGTAGCTGAAAATATATTTCCTGTTTCTGATTAGAGTAATAAACAGCATTACTGATATTGGACACATCTTTTTACATTTTGATCTAACTGGGAAAATAATAAATGCAATACTTACTGTTTACATAATGCCCCACCTTCAAATTAAGGTTATTTATAAGTAATCTACATTTTACTACTGTAGCAGTGAAATCTGTCACAGCTCCCTGTATCAGAAAGCCCTTATGCAAGCCCATTTTGCTTTTAGGTTATTCTCTCTCTTTTGGGGGGTTGAGGGGAAGGGGCAGAAGGGGTGTTGGGAACCAAATTGTATTTCTGCCTCATCTCATACATTAATAATGATATCAGTGATAAGCTAATTTTATTTTCACATAGTAAAAGAACACTAACACTGCTATTCAAATAATTAGAATTCAGCCTTTTTTTCCATATGCTGCCAGCTGAATAGTATCTATCTCCTGATTTTTTTTCTTGATTGTAATTTAATAAGCAATTTTACTATGCAGTGTCAAGAGTCCCCTTGGAAATAGAATATTAAGCTCACATCGCTTAGCTTGTAGAACTGTTTAGAGATCAGCCCTTGAAATGAAATTTACCCCCTTGCCCACCCACACCTACACACACGCTCGCTTTCCCTACAGACTTGGCAACAGCACAGTTTGCCACACATTTAAAGACAGAATTGGAACTACATGTTGCAGAATGCCTCGTTCTTTACCTCAAGCTATGCATGATAGAGASACAGTCTTCCCAAAATGCCATCTCTTCTTTCAGTTTACAACAACAAAAAAGTGCGTATGATCTGTTATGTGAAAAGACCCTGGCGAGGCAACTGACACTGACATTATATATGGTCCAACAGGCCACAACTGTGTTTTTGCCATCTCCCATTTGATTGGTTTTTTTTTATTTTACATGTTAGACATCTTTTTAAAAACAAGAGGCATTAACATGTTCTTTAATGAAATATTTAAACATATTTTAAAACTCCAGCAGAACATTGTAACTGGCAGCTACAGCCCATTATTCTAGCAAGATGAAGGGCGGGATGTATCAGCATGTTCAAAATGCGTGATGTGAAAAATGACAGAGAGGGCACAGAAGCAAAGAAGGAAGCCTGTTAGGTGCCCAGAGCTTTYGGCATGCCCTGCTAGCTAATTAAAGTAAGGAGTGATGCCACTGAGAACCTTAGATACAAAACTGAAGGTAAGATGTATGAGCTCCTACTGGATGTGCAAAGACAGCAATACACATAAGCAGCCACAAGCAAACACAGTGCGTCAGACTCACGATGTCCCAGAACTAGCAGTGATGTGAAACAATGCCTGTTTCTACCAAAAAGCGTGTTCTGTATTTTCCTTGAATGACAGACACTGCAGAGGGACTGTCACAGAGCTGGCTGCAGTTATACTAAATGCTGAGGTGCAAACCCATCAGTTCCAGATGCACAGACATCTAGAACTGTCTATTTCTGGGACAAAAGGTACTGAACTATGTGCACCCTTAGTCTAATCGGGCACAGTAATTCCTATGCATCTGTCAGTTACTATTCCTTTATGTACGATGTTACTGAATTGTGCAATAATTTTCCATGACATGAGTGTAGTATCTGTCTTCTTCTCTGCCCCAAATGACAGAAATGGGGAAAAAAAGGAACTTCGGAGTGAAGAGAGACAAAAGTAACGAGAGAGATTGGTTTTAAATATTGGACATCATTCATCATTCTGTACAAAAGGCTTATGCCACTTTGCTGGAGTGATGCTTTTATTTGAGCATATGAATCAAATTTTTCATGTGCAAAGTTAAAAATAGTCAGAATTTAGCATCCTCAAATCATAATTTAGAACTATTCAGTATTATCAACAGTCTTCTCTAGCGTCTATTGGAATATCAAAGAAACTACATGGCAAGATAACAAAACTGCTCTGAAAAGGCATTTCAGAATTTGCTCTCATTATGCCCGATTCCAGTCAGTTYTACCAGTCTTTCATTTCCCTCAGAACTGAAACGAACAAAAACCCTGATTTTCAAAAAGACTGGATTTTCTTTTAATCTCTGGGAAGATATTAATTTTCTTTCAGATATCCTGATTTACAATGCTAAAGTTAAATATRTGGAACTTACTACTTTGCTAAAAATTGAAGAATTAAGAAATCAGGAATGCTGTCTGAAACAGCTGGGACTCTCAATAGTAGTAGTAGTAGCATTTCCKTTGAAACAAAACACTTCAACATGCAGTCCTTGCCTGTTCTGAGGCATTGAGCTTCACTTGGGTTGAAAGATAATAAAACATCTGATAAAAACGCATAGCTTTGACCCTCAAAATCCACATAAGTGAAACGGTAGTGAATATTTCTGACCACTTACATCTGTCCTGCATTCATGTTTTYTTGACAGTGCAATTTAATGAACTTTATACAATGACAAAGATGCAGCGAACTACCAAATGCAAGTGGTTGATACCATTRACTCTTGTTTGTGTAAATAAGTGGACTACAGACATCTTTTCTTGTTAGCCATGATGCCTTCATCTACAAGGTGCTCACTGAAAGACTGAAGGCTTTTACCCATTTATTTTGAGAATATATATTTGTTTTGTTTTTAAATTAACAAAGTAGTTAATTCCRGAGATAGAGCAAAAGGGGTCCGTGGTTGAAAAAGGGCAGAGGTCCCACTCTTCCAGAGCTGAAAGCTCAGTGTGCTTTTTTTGGAAGAGGAATTGGGGGAGAAAGTCAAGAGGAAGAAGGGAAAGAGAGAAAAGATTAAAAAGAGATTCAAGTTTCAGAAGTTAACTGATGTACACATCAGTGCAGACAGCTAGAGCTGTCGGAGAGCAGCAAGCGCAGGGCTGCTCCCTGGGGGCAGGGGAGCCGGCAGCAGCCCCCACGCAGGCTGGGCGATGCCCTCGTGGACAGGGTGCCCCCGCGGGGGGATGAGCAGGGCAGGGTGGTGACAGCAACGAGTGCTATCGACAGTCCGTGAGCATCAGGCRAAGGCAAGGTAGCCAGCCAAGGCCAAGATGAACCCAGCGAATCCAAACAACTTCAATCCAACAGGGCTGGGGCTGGCCAGCTGCAGCGTCGCTGGAGCAGGCACTGATGGCCCCAGTCTGAGCTGAAATAGGGTCCTGGGCCTGTGGGCAGGGGTGGGGAGAAGTCCTAGGGGAGGCCAGGCAGGCCAGTAAGGACTGATGGTGTCCTCAGAGCCCTGGTAAGAACTAGACAATTGTACAAAGACAGATAAATAMAAGTATTTTGCAAAACCTCTGTGAGACTGGTCTTTTGAAAGGTAATGGTGAGACTGGTGGGGCCAAGGAGTCTCGTAACGTGTCAGAGAGTGGGACTTTGCATTTCCCMAGGATTAAGAATGTACCAGTGAATTTTACAGTATTGGGTGCTTGGCCCTCAATAACAGAGAAACCCTTTCCTTTTCTGAAATTAAATATCAGAACCATGCGTCTCTACCAAATCCAGTTTAGAAACTATAGCATTACGTGACAGTAATGATAGGAAAAAATGTCATTTTTCTTGAAACTAATATTTCTGGCAAAGATCTCTCTCTTTTCAAGAGCATCAATTTCAAGCTATCTGCCAGCTGTGTCAGCACAGCTCACATTACAGCCGTAACCAATTTCTTGAAAGTTACTCCTACAGAGTCCTTCAATCTGCACATCCAGAGCCTATCCACTTTGCTTACACAAGTAGTCTACTGAGGTCAATAGAAAAGGTGAAAGGGATTTGCTCCAAGATGCTTATTTGAAGGATGCCTTATGTTGCACAACTCTGTAGCAAGGGAATTTGCTACAAGGTCCATTCTTACAGGAGAACTGAGTTACTGAAAGCAAAYATTTCTCTAAAAACAAGTAATTTAAATTGAACAAAAATTGTTATTAGGCACTATGCATTCTTAAGAGCATCARCGAAGACTTGAAATGTCTCTGAAATGATGCCCCTGACTTGCCCAGGGCTTTATGAACTGTTTATTATTGGATCAAAAGTAAACTGTTAGTATGCGCTTCTTGAACACTTCATGTCATTAACTATCATTAACGGTTTCACAGCTAGTGATTTCCACACGCRTATCTAGTTGACATGCACGGCAAACAGCTCCCATGTTTCAGTGATCGAGAGGCCTCTCTCTGTGCTGCCATAATRCCCAGATCATTCGTACTTTACTGCCTCGTCCCTGAACCCCTGCCACAATTCCTTCTACACCATGCAATTAGAAGTGGCCAATAAAAACTCAGAAGCATATGGAAACTCGAAAATTGAGGACACAGTGAAATGGATTTAAATGCAAAATTAACACCACATAGGCTATGGTACTGGTCCAGTATACATTGTCATATTCCATTCCTTGGGATGCTGTWCTAGAGAGACTGTAGGAACCCAGACACTGAATTTATCTAAGGCTTCTTCAAAACTTTATTCTAGAAACGAGTCAGAAACATCACAAAAATCAGGCTTYTCTTTTGAGAGTTACAGTGCCACACACAAATGATGATTATCAGAATTATCATGAGGTTGAGCTACTCTGCAAGTACCATTGCTTYGGTTTTCATCCCAGCTGCATCAGGAAGTGCAGAGGAGAACTAATATCTTAGTAACTGGTGAATTAAATGTTCTGCTCACATTTTTGTGAGGTCACTTCTCATTTTACCCTGATGGAGTTTGCCAGTTCTGTAAGTTTCAGCCAATTCATGAATAAGTAGCTGGTCAAAAGATAGGAAACAAACAGTCAGAAAGAAAAGGTCAGTTTTTAGAGTGGCATCCCCCAGGGACCAATGCTCATGTCCTGCTGGCAGTGTATGTAGAAAGAATCTATAATACAGGCTGGACAGCGAATAGGTAGAATTGTGCTAGCAATCCAAAGGTATTCATGGTAGTAATGATGATGATTGACAACAAAAAATTGCCAAATAATGTTATGATCCGGAGTTGCCAAGTGATAAAATGSCACAAAATTCAGTGTCATAGTGATGCACACAGAATAAAATGGTCCTAACTTTACATAAAAAAATAACAGGACTCTGTACTAAGCTATCGCTGCTCAAGACAGATCTTGTGGTTATAACAGATAGATGGCTCGGTAACATTATCAACTCCATGCTCAAAAGCAGACTRAAGGGAAAAAAATGAAATGAAATGATAGAAATGATCAGGAAAAGAAAAAAGCATGGCACTACTGAAACCTAGGATATTCCTGCATATTSCTTGCTGATTGCAGTCGTGATCCCCCATTCCAAAAGGATACACTGAAACTAACAGACCTGTAGAAAAGGACAGGATGGGTGTTCAAAGGTATGGAATAAAAGAAACTAAAAAAGGTCTATACAACCCTTAATATAATGGAGTGGATAATAGGTGGAGAGTATAGAACCAGGGTGCATTTAAATGTAAGTAGCAAGTAGCAGATTAAAAACATCAACAAAAACCTTTTTTTTTTTTTTTTTTTTTTTTTCACAAGGAAACATTGCTATGGGATGTTGTGGACTCTAAAAATACAAACATCTCCAAAAAGTAACTAGATAAACTTACAGAAGAAATATTCATGAAAGATATTATATATAAAGACCTACCTCTGATTTAAAGAAGTCTTTGAGCCACAGACTGCTAAAAGCTCAATAACCAAAACTGAGAATGCATCATTGCATGTGCACTCTCTTATTATAGTCCTCCTTGGAATTTGCTACTTCCTTGAATTTTGGAGACATGCTACTGAGCTCAAAAGCATTGTGGCTGTCTGAGTTTGATCATTATTCCCTTCCTATGAAATCAGTTCACTTGTGGGTAAAATATAAACACATGTATATACACATATAATAGTGTAACTGGAAAAAAAGTGGATGATGAACATGCTATCAACATTTTGGGGGAAAGTTAGTTAAAGAAAATTAAAAAGTTAAATTTAAAGAAAGGCACCTGAAGTGAGACAGTGTAATTGTAGATAGCTATCTGAAGGATCACAAAACATTTGTTTTTTGTTGTTGATTCTATGACTACATTTCTGTGTCTTTGTGCAGGACCCCAACGTTTATAGATATCCTTTATGACTAAACCCTTTGACAAAAGGAAATAAATACTTCTACTGTTAGTAACTTTTAGCAACAGAAAAAGGACCGAGTACTAAGGAGATAAACTGGYAGACTGTTATCTGTACAAGTACTGCCCTGGGAGAATGAGGGCTGGCTACTGGGYGAGTGTGTGGAGGTCTTATGTTTGCTCCATGGAGGGATGACACTATCTTGTAAAAATTTTGGTCTCATATCTTTCATCATCAATAAATAATTTCACTTAGGAAACAAAAAAGGTAATAAAAGTATTCCCAGGCTATTGGGAAGCATGCAAGTTTCATGTCTCTAAGTGAGCCCACATACTGCATTAAAATATTTTTTRTATATTGCAGGGGAGCTGGGGAGAACAGATGCTGATGAAGGCGAAGCAGCTGTGTCCAGGGCCATGGGTCGAGAAGCACGACAGGGGCCAGGGACCTGTCAAATACTGGGCACCATAAATATATCTCCAGAAYATATAGTATATCTCCTGCCTTCCCATCTGGGGAGGGGGGGGCRGAAGTGAGGAACGGCTTGCTGAGGCCAGGGTTGGCAGTGAGGCTCAGCAGAGGACGGTAACAGCCGTTTCTCCTGCGCTAGACCAAAATGCTCCCAGTGCCGCCCTGCTGGTTCTCCAAAGAAATGATGTGTACGAGCCGCAGCTGCACTGCCGGCACGTCCGTCTGTCAGCCAACCCCCAGTTTTGAACCGCCGGCAATTTCCAGAAGCGTGGATGGCAGAAAGGTAGAGACAGGAAAGACATCAAAGACTAGATCAGATCATGTAAACATGGTGTCTCCTGTCCCTTTAGGCACTGACACTTGCTCACTAGCTGTCACTTTAGGAAAATGCAGGTCTCCCACTGTCTTGTGTCTGCCAGTCCTCTGCAGAGATCTCAGGTTCCCCATGATATCTCAGAGGGCACTGGACCTCTACATTTAGGCAGCTGATCCCTTCCTGATCTCCCATATATTTAATGAAAAACAGTATCTAAGCAAAGGAGAGAGATCACAGTATTTCTCCTGACGGAAAGGCAGAAGAGCTTAGTATGCAGCCGTTCTTCTGGACCAGCCAGAAGGCAGTGGCTCGGTGGCCGATCAGGCTGCACAATGTTGGGAACAACACACTGCCACTTGCCCAGCTGGCAAACTAGRCAAACATTTGGGCTACGGGGGAGACAGGTATAGGGATGTGGAAGGGGCTTATGCATAATTTGATATTGTATGAGGCCACAGGGACATGGGAAGGATCTAAGCTTTACCAGGGAAGTGAAACATGGAGCACAGCAAGAAGCTGGAGGTACTGTGAAGGTGCCAYGGGGAGATCCTGAAAAGATCAGAAGTTATGCTATTGAGGCTGCAGAAGATAGCCTGACAACTAGGATAACTGTAGCATGAAAATGCAGTYGATGTATGTAATGGAGCCCTAGGACATAGGGCTTCATTAATTTGCTTCTCGTGTGATAAATTTTTCCCTATCCTGTGAGCAAGGAAGGTATCCCGTTACAGCAGAAGTTACAACACAGCATTACCATACCATAACTGCACAAGCATGGGTGAAGCATATCACCAAAAAATTACAAAGAAATGAACATGCAAGAGTRGTTTTCAGTCCAAGTTAGGGGCTGCTTCACAACAAAGTTTCTCTGATGTTTCTATTTGGTTTAGTGACATACTGGTATCGTCCATAGATCACTGCAGTGTGGCAGCATGCAAATTGTTGAATAATAGGATAACCATCTGTTTGATGATGAATAGTTTGGCACAGAAACGTGGTTGAGCCTTCCTGCAGATATCCATGTTCAACTACATCTCTGTCAACTATCTGAATAAAGGGCACTGAACGCTTATGATGGTAGACCCAGTCATACTAATGGCAATGCCAATTTAATACATAGTGTTTATACTAGTGTAATGTTAATTTACAGACACTGAGAATCTGCTTCTGACCTTCACAATAGCGACATTTCTTAGTATTGCACTCCTCAGACTTTTGTACTTCATTTCTATATCTTAATGTATTTTAATTTAGGCTGTTCATGAATTGTGGCACTGGGATACCTTTTGTCCTATAAGTCAGTTGAATTTACTCCTTGTATTCCCCAGATGGCATAAAGTTTTGAGTAATACRCTATTAGATTATCTTTTTCTGATGATGCATCATACTAAATCATCATCTGACTGATGATAATATAATGGGAATAACATATTAACATAATTTATCATCCCTGTACCTTGCTCAAGGGATATTTTGCTTTATCGTGTAATATATTAGTTGTCACTTCCATGATATATTACAGTAAGACATCATCAGAAAGAAACATTTTGATGAAGTAGTACTTAACAGCAGAGACAATTATCTAGGGATAAACAGCCCTCAGGGGTACTTTGTTTAACAGAATAGTGTAATACAAAGGTAAGAAGATACATGGCATAATGAGAGGTGTGATTATTCTCTGACATCAGACTTGCCACTAGTGCTAGACCAGCTGTGGTTTATCTTGGAATAGTAATTTATATAAATTGCTATATACCCTCTAAGCAGTGGTGACTTTTGCGTTACCTTCATGAATTCACCAAAAAGCTTCATCAAAGTAGTTGAAACTTGTTTTGACCTTTTAGAGTGTCTCTACAGATAAAAAAAAGCCAGCATGTTTATTTCACAAAAAAATATACGTAGTTCAGAATAATGAAAAACGAGGAGTTTTTGTTGTGGGTTTTTTTTTGTTTGTTTGTGTTTTTTTTTTTTTTTTTTTTAATTTAGAAACGTTAATTTAGCAGAGGTAGATTGGCAAATGACACACATCTTTCTTTAACCACAAATTCATTGAGAGACATCCATTCAAGTAATTTCTAGCATTCAGGCTTCATGCAAATTAAGCATATGCATCTTGCTAAGTTATGACAAAGCTGGCTGGACTCCTGCCTTAAGGCACAGATGCATGCCAGTCATGTGTTTACCTGGCCAGCTTGCATAATATGCGGGTGCAACTTCTGCAGGAAGTCCCCTCTTGTGCTATGAAGCAGCATATGCACTGACTTTTCCTTTTTTTCAATCATCTCAGTTACATTTATGTACTGAAAATTAATATATGCATATATTCATATATATATAGGAAATGGATTTCCAAAGCTCTTCTGGTGGACAGCGGAGCAATATACATTCCAACAGGCAGCTACCAGCACAGCTGTGCCTGCAGCATCTGAAGGTAAACTCTTTCAGATAATAGCATTGGGGAAAAGAAAGTAAATCAAAAGCATTCAGCAGAACTTAATGACATTTTAGGAAAAAGCATTTTTCTCCTTTGTCTGTAGATAGTTGACAATTTACTCTTTGGTTTACCAATTTGCTCCCCTTGATTTCCAGATTATGACCTTGTATACTTAAGGAAATTAAGGCCAACTGGTTTTRATATCAATGAAGTATGAAGTTATGGAATACTAATGCATGGTTTTGATTCCTCATTTTTAAGATCTTCTGTGTAAAGTGCTGAAGTTCAAGCCTGTCTTCAAAAACAGAAATTCATATTACTTCAAGAGCCAGAATCTAATCAAAACACCACCTATTTTCACACTCATAATGAAGCGGGGGTATGTTTTATAGCACATACATCCCTCCATTGCTTGTTTTGGTATASAATGGAAAATTTCTGGGGTGGACTGGTGATCAGTAATTCCCAACAACCCACAAGGTCCCTTTAGTTCCAGTGAAAGAAATGAACAAAGAACCTGAATCTTGCAAAGGATGGGTATCATACTTACAGCAGGTAAAAACAGTGGTATCAAAATGAAAAACTTGTCAGGTAAACTCAGTGTCCAGTGATTTAACACCACAAAAAACAACATGGAAAAGAAGCCACCATCCCTTATCAGCAATTTCCAGAACACTACTTGATTTATTCCAGCTACGAGAGAGCTCACTAATTACAACCTCAAGAATGTGCTCTGGGAAACTGATATAGATCTATCCTCCTTAACAAATTTCCACACCTTCTRGCATACTCTCTGAAACTTTTCCCATGGCTAGGACATCAATATCTCCACAGCATGTATTCTTATGACTAATGAAAGGTAGGTTAGGCTGCACTTTTGGCATAACTCAGCCTAATAAAAAAACAAACGCAACGTCCCCCATTCCCAATCACACAATCACCGACAACATAGAAAACAATTAACAGGAAAAATCAGACATACAAATGCACTGTTTTCTTCCTAGGATAAGATGTAGCATTCAGAAAGGAAGCCCTTCATTGTTCTTTCTGTCTTGTCTTTCTGTGCTGCACCCCACAGGACACGCACAGGGTACTCAYCCACCAACGTGGTCATTCTCTTGGTCGTCATTTACATCAACGCTGTGTACCTGAGTTGTTCGCTGGGCCCTCACATTTTAGTGCCTGGATTAAATATTCTTCTCTTCACATCCATTGCTCTGTTTTGCTATGATGTGCTACAAGGGATCTTTAATTAGGGAACTTTTRCTGTTTCTAAAATACAAGCGGGTGCTAGAGATCTTTGGCTTTTAAATGTATCTACTACTGCTTCTGCTGATTTATGTTGGCTGAAAAAAAGTACATCTCCAGTCTTAACCTATCTGGGGTCATAGGATTCAATCCAACATCTCTATCTAAACCATTGTTCCATGGTTTTAGGCGTGATTCTTAGTGGCAGTATCTCACTCACTTCTTTTCACTTTCTCTGTTTACAGAGGAGATGCAATTGCAGCTAGCTTTCTAGGCATCCACACGCGAATAGATGTTCCCTCGCTTTCCCCAAACTCTCTGTTTCTGAAGCTCATGTTTTCCACTCCAGGCTCCCGTTGGGATGCTGGAGTGAGCATGATCTCATTTCTCTAAATGGAGTTGTTGATGACACACTCTTGGTCCTTCTAGCCCTCCTGCCCCATTTCATCCACAGTTTGGAACTCAGATAAACAAACAAAAAAATGAGAATAGAGGAAAAATGAGTCTTCAATTTCTCACAGATATACAGAGTTAATGGAAGCAATGGACTGGTCAGTTTTTTCATCATTGTATTGCTTTTTGCAATATACACAAACAGYGTGTCCATGGACTAAAGCCATGATATTTTATTGCACATTTAGTTTTTTTAAAGTGCTTCAAAATCTATCAGTTGTTTAAGATTTTCAACAATAGGTTATGRGCAATTGCTGCTGCATTAAAAATGTCTACCGAAAATAAGCATGAGGATATTTAAATTATTTTGTTTATTTTGGCATTTGAGGGTTGAAAAGCTCAGCATTGAAACTGCCTTCTTTAGATTCATGGTAATCACAGCAAATGTACCATACAAAATCTTGAGTCAGAAAAAACAGCTTGTTTTTGTATTGTTCCCCAATTGTCTTCACAATTACATAAAAACCGATAAAGCATTTGTTTGAGCCTCGCTGACCAATAATGATTTTCCAAGCACTGTAACCAAATTAGGAAAAGTTGTTTTTCACACTTTATATTTTATAAGTATTTCCAAAAACAAGAGGTGATTTTGTTGAAATTCGTTAAACATTAAAATGGTGCAATAACACTGCTTAGCCATTTTGCTCTTCAGAGTGCTTTACAGCTCATAACTAATTAGTCTCATGGCAACCCTCTAAAGAAGCTACTGTCTCCATTTAACAGTAGGAAAAACAGAGACAGAGGTTGAGGACTGTCAAATATGCTGAATACCTGCAACTCCCACTGGCAATAACTGGATTTCTAGATGCTCACTGTTACTGAAAAGAGGCTGTAAATGATTTATGATGGGTAAAACTGCAAGGTAAAAGAGCAAGAACCTCTGAGATAAAGTTCCAGCTTATGCAGTTGTTGGTTTCCTGGGCTGTGCCTTCATCTCACAGTGGAAAGAGCTTTAAGATGGATTTTGTACTCATAAAAATAGAAGAACAAATTATCCTTCAACTGCTATGAATGTTTATATAGGCACCTTTCTCCTTTGCAGTCTGTTCACTTAAGTAAAAATCAACATACAGATTTTTAAGATTCAAATTATTATAGACAAAGAGGAACCAGTTCTGTTTTGGTACAGAAAAATCAAAATTATTCTCACAGTACACACCTCACCAGGAAAGGACGAAATATGGGATGTAAGGAAAGGTATTATTCTCTAACAATTCCACCTYGAAGCAATCTTTATAATAGTTACCAGTCCTAGCATTATATTCCATATACAATTGAAAAATGTTGCTAAAGTTATTAAGCAACAGTAACATATATAAATCTCTAGATTGTTAAAGAACGAATCATATTCACTATAACAAATCAAACCTTTTCCTCAGTGCAACACTGCGGTGCGTCTCCGAAAGTACAGTGGTGTTGATCTCCTATCTCTGATCTTTGTAAACACTAAAAAACCAGCAGAAAGATATTTAACCTCTAAGAACACTCAATGTGTTCCATTTTCTTTTTTTGGTTTAGCTCAAAATATCAGAAAGCAAGCTAATAATAACTTCTCTTTTTTGTTATTCAACCTGCATGCTAACGTTCATAATGAAAATTCAGTTTCATATTTTAGGCTTGCATTTATGTTTTTTTTATTTTTATTACATTTTGTTCCTCTTATCATTAATTTGATTAAACTCACATCACCATTASTAAGCTGCAGGAACAAAATGTTGGCTTTAATGTGTTGCTCTGGGACTTGTCATCAAGCCAAATTCACAGATGTTCCAATGAACACGCGGCATTTGGTCCATTTCTAGGATAAACATCATGGTTTACTTTATCTACAGTGTCATGATCCTGTATAAGTAATCAGTAAGATCAGTTAAGTCCCCTCACCTACTCTGTCTATAGCTCCATACTTTTGATAAGCTGATGCAAAGCAGGAAGCAAAAGTGAAAGAGGCAAAATTAGGGAAAGGGGAAAAATCCCTGTGGTCTCCATGCCTCATCATGAAATATTTTCTTGTTTGAAGATTCCTTTGTAGTTCTTCCTATTGTGACAAGATGCACATTTTCTTACAAACAATGAGGTAGGTAGAAGTATTTATACTTAGAAGTGGGAAAAACTGTGAAATTATATTTAGTAGCTGGGTAGAAATAAGATGATCATGATGGCTCATAACTGTGTGAATAACCCTCCCAGAATCCTCACGAGGTCTTATCAATTTCTGTTATGTTACTGAAAGATATTGGCCTATAAAAACTTAATAGGACAGAAAACTSGGATTTGGTATTTTGAAGCACTCTGACATAAAGAAAAGAATACGTGTGCATAGATGAAGAAATTGTTCATGAGCAATAAACAGCTAGCTCCATGGACATGTTAGCAACACAGCAACTGCAAATAAAAATGTGTGATGCTTGTGAATCCTACAGGAACGCTTAACAGCTTTGAGGTACTGTTCACATGGACTATAAAGCTGGTGTTGCACAGCTACCAGGAAAAGTTGTGTGCATATTAACTATGAAAAATAGCCTTTTCCCACAGAAAATCTACCAAAATACACATCTCTCTAATAATAGAATAAGATCTTGTGTGGAGATAGGTGGTTCTTCATAAATGCTTGTCCCAGCCTTGTCCTCCACAAAAAAATTATGACTCAAATTGCAAAAGTTCACTATTTTTTTAACAAGTACTTTTGGGGAGGATCTTTTAAGGGACAAGTTTTTAAAGTTTTCTTTCTGTTACACGAACTAGGAAAAAAAAAAAGCATCAGTATTTCAGTCCCATGATTATTCCAAGAGTTGATTCTTCCCAAACAAAGATAACTCAGAGTAAAATCACATGTGCTGACAAGTGAGATGCTAGCAGTTTGTGGAGCCTGTGTGTCTGCTGTAATTAAATTTGTATACACAAATTGGAGCGTGCAGTGTTGCTATTCCTCTTAACGGGATAGACCTTCTGAGCAGAACTTTTAAAGCCTGAGTTAAGGTCATCTTTTATTTTAATGAGTCTTCAGTATGTCACATCAATCTTTACTTACGACTTTGTGTGGTTTATACATTTTTTTACTGCATATATTACCAAACAGCATCAGTTGATGTATAGGCAGCCAATACAAATACACTTTACTATTGGTTATAAACAAGTCTGTGCAAAAAGCCCAGGACAATACAGTACACCACAATCAGAAACCTAAAAGCAAAACTCAAGACAATGCTGAAGAACCCCAGTATTATGTTGTATTTKTGGTATGTGGGATGGTGTTATGTTGCCCCTGTAACAATTTAAAACTTTAATTTCAAATCCTTATGTTTCCATGTTTAAATTTGAGAGCACTATAGCATTATTCAYGTGGAAAGCTAAGTGAAAAAATGTGGCAGCAAGAGGCTTTTTCTTGCTTTTATCTAAACACCTCATAATACACAAGAATTTCAACTCCAGTGCGGTATACACAGGAGTAACAACAGGTACCTCAGCACAGAGAAGACACAGCTTGTTGCATTGCAATCTGCAAGTCTGAGGAGATCATGGGAATCARTCATACAATAGCTTGATTTCACAACACCTGGTCAAAAGGCAAGGCTGAACTGACAGTTGCATGGACTTTAAAAAAATAAGCAGCAAATGCACTACTTGGCCAACTGTTTTGTAACGCAGAAAGACTTGCAGAGGAGCCAGTCAAGGAACCTTGTCTAAATGTGCTGTCAGGAATCACATAGAGCTTTCTACCTTTGCCCTGAGGTTCCACACTGGCACTGATAGGGATACTAAATAATGAAAAAAAATCACATGCAASAGGACAAAAGCTGTCCCAGGCAACAGTCCCTGACCTCTTACAATTGGGAAACTGGCAGGAATTGAGGAATTTCCTTGGGACATAACACATACTTGGAAMGAAGGTGTCCATGCGTCAAATATTCTCATTTGTGTACCTTATTTATGGATGAAATTACCTTTCACCAAAACGTAACATCTGCAGCAGTGAAACAGGATTTCTGATGTGACTGGATATGTAGGGCATGGAAAAAAAAAAATAGGTCAGTTAATGGCAGATGGATAGAGTAGCAGACTCTAAAAGGCATCACACCATGGAGAGTCAAACAGGCTTCTGCTGTCTTCTCTGAGACTTCCACTGTGACWAACCTTCCCACACAGAAAAAAAATCTTGTCAAGGAAACCAGTAAGCGATTTCTTATATAATTTTTCTATCTCAAGTAAATATAATAAAAAGTGTATTAAAATGAACAGGTTCCTGTAACTGAACCTATAATATACTTTTAATTAGGACTTGGCTCTGCCTTCAGGTATAGCCTGAGAAAAAGCATGCTTGAAGAAAGATATAGAGCTTYACTGTTGTGCTCTCTGAGCATTTTTCTTAGTCATTCAGTCAGGAGAAGGAGTAATAGTATGTCTTTATGGAAGACGATACAGGAAAAAGGCAGCAAACCCATGGGACAGATATTTTGGTTTTTCATTATTTTTGTTTACAATTGTTTCTTGTGGAAAAGGTGAAAAGAGGTGAAAGCCCTGGGAAAGGGAATATGTTACTGACAGTTTTACTTCTGATGGAGGCCCCTTGGCTTGGGGTGCTACTGACTCTGCTCAGGGAGAGATGTGTGGGGAGAAGGTAGGATGTGGCAGGCAAGAGACAGCCTTGAGAAGTTCATGCTGAGCTGGGAAGACGTGTACTGAGGAGCAGGCAGCCAAACCTCAGGGAGGAARGGAAGAACTTCCTAGAGATGAGATGGGGTTGGTACAATTCATAAAGTCATTGACTAAACCTAACCTGCAAGCAAGATCTACACGTTTACCTAAAGTTTTGCCCGACTCAGGGTCCTGTAACAAACTTTTTCTGCCCGATTACCGATAGGAACTTAAAAGTAAAGAGGGGGGAAATCCAAAAGAACTCCAGATGACATTAAAATATTTAACCATGGAAACACGGTATCCTCTGCATGTCAAATTACACTGTAGATGATTCTGTCACCTACACATAGCAATGCGATACTACTATTCTGTGGAGAACAGTTAATGCCAAAAATATATACACCCCCACCCATTATCCTTTCCTAATTAAGAAGCAGATGTTACTTACGGTTTTATTTGTGATGGAGGCCAAATGTTCTATATGCAGTTGGAAAGAAGCAAACAGATATTAAAAMCGCAACAAATTGCTAAAGCTATGGATCCCAGTACATTTCTTTCAAGAAGCGTGTAGCAGATCTGCTAAATAATTTATGAGCATGACAGTTTCATGAACCTTTGGCAGCTCCCATTTAGAAAAGAAAGTCTGCACACACAGTGTGCATTAATTTCATTGAATAATTTACAGCGTGTTGTGTTCCCCCCCCCCCCCTTATTCTATGAACTGAGCAAATTTCAGAAGCAATACTAATCCATGAAATATATTCCTTTTGTTAGTCACAGCTCTCAGGTGTATCTTTCTACTTGCACTCTTTTTCCTATATCTCCTCTTATTGTAACGTTGCTGTACCATGAACAAAGGCAATTTGATCAAGAGACTAAAGGGATCCCAGAAAGTTTTTCAATCTTTCTGATAAAAAACCTAGTCCAGGAAATTTATTGCTTATAACAAATAATCCATTTATATGGTATGAAGTGTGCCTTCCTGTTTTAGCTGGAAATACCCAGCATCAGCACATCTACAACACAAAGCAACGTGGTGCAGAGATGAGCTCTTGAGAAGCAGGTAGGCCAGTCCACATGGCATGCCTCACTGATGGGACAGTACTACAAAAACATAAGCAGAAATGCTGACGATTTACTCTAGTGCGAGCTACAAGGGAGGGCCAAGAGCTTTTCAGATTAGCTCATGGAATAAAGTCCCAGTTTAACAAAGCAATTCAACACCTATCTATCTGATCCTAAAGCCAAGGGAAACTGTGGTACTCCTGCTTCCATCCTTATCCAGAATAGCTTGCTAAAGGAATATTTTTTTACATTACACAATAAACTGAAAATTCTGTAAAACAAAATTTTAAGGCTACACAGTCAAGCACTCAAAATTTAATAAAAGAWAGAATTAAATGGTAAGTTACACAAYGCTAATAAGAAATGCTGTAATAGGCTTCCTTGACATGCCTAGATGCTTTGAAGGATGGTCTGTTGACTTCCTCCCCGTTTTACCACTGCAAATGTTTMRAAATAACTAAATAACTTAGTAAAATGTAGACCAGTATATGATATATTCTTTTCAYTTAGAATAATAAGACTGACGCAGTTGTTACTCAAGAYAGCTACACACAGGCTCTCTCAACTTCTGGRAACATGTTTTCGCTCATAATCGACATCTGCACRTTTGAAAAGTAAGTATCCTGAGTAAACCATAGTCCCTGCACAGGAGCTGTTTACTTTTAAAACACATTTAAATTACCTCAATTCCTGTAATGAACTACTAAACTTATAAGGAAAAGATTAGTCAGAGCACTATGCCTGAGAAAATTATACCAAAAATTGGACCAAGGGAACAAAGACTAAATTAAACTTTAYATTGAGAACATTTACTTAAAGCTGTACTTGAATATATTATTTGGCAACTTGAATTAATTATTCTGGTTTGTAGAGAAAAGGCTGAAGAGAGTCTCTTCAGGTTAGATAATTTTATGAAGCTAATGATGTCATTAATAATTTGCTGAAAAATTAAATTATCAATTCAGAGAAATGTTTTAAATAAGTGCATTAAGCATAATATGAAAATGCAGTTACAATGGTTGTGCAACGTATATTCATWGATACATACCAAATCTGGACCAGACTGCTGGATGCCATGCTTCTCCAGGAGAAAATGAGTATGAACAGAGAATGCCAGTATCTTTATCAATGAT
>JASVER010000130.1:1489436-1568185 GCA_030449065.1 Oceanodroma leucorhoa | reverse complement strand
AGGAAAACTTCCTTCGCCAAAAGGGTAGTCAAGCGTTGGAGCAGGCTGCCCAGGGAAGTGGTGGAGTCACCATCCCCGGAGGTCTTTAAAAGCTGTGCAGATGTGGTGCTTAGGGACATGGTTTAGTGGTGGACGTGGCAGTGTTAGGTTAATGGTTGGATTTGATCATCTTAAAGGTCTTTTCCAACCTAAATGATTCTATGCCTAAGTGTTTAATCAATAGTACAGCTCCTGTAATTCTGGGAGTATATGGGCACTGAAAAGCCTCTCTTGTGTTTTAAAATAAAATAAATTAAGCATAACCATGACATTGCTGAAGAGGAATGGTTAGRTGTGGTGGCTGAGTTGCAAGATTTGGGCATAAAAATCTTTTTCTTTGAGTTTGCTGTATGTGTTATTATGATGAATTTAAAGGAAATCTGAGTAAAGAGAGGTAAATACTTCTTAATTGTTGCAATATTGTTACAGCTTCCTCATTTTGGAAAAATGGGTCTAGTATGTTTTTCTCAGGCTACAACTGACTTTACCGAATATACTTCTGCATTRGAAATGAGTGCTACGGTGGGAAAAGGAGCATACACGCTCAAGCTAATTGTTCATGTTGAATAACAGCTTATCCATGACTAGAAGTATTTATCACGGTGGAAGCACTGAAGGTTTGGGAGCTATTCAGCCTGAGTAAGGATAAGAAAGCTTCTAAGAAGATGCGCAACACATTTATTATGAGATTTACCCTAGAGTTTTTTTTGAAGTACAGAGTAGGGTGACTGCATTTTTATTCAAAAAGGTTTGCATTAAAAACTCAGATGTGGCTCTTCAAGAGGGAATTTAAATGAAAAGCAGAGTGCCTGATGGAAAAAGCGTGATAGTTCCAGTCAGARGGTCTGATATAAAACAAGATACAATGAAAAGAGAAAATAGAGGGAGCAATAATAGGTAATGCACTGAGAGTGAAGATAGAGGCAGTTAGAAATTAAAGTAGAAATGAAAGCAGTTAGTGATGTGGTGTTATGGAAGAGGATGACAAGTCTCATCTCAAAAGGCACTTCAGCTCATTTTAGAAAAACAATGCAAAAATCAAGGCAGTAAGCATGGCCACATTACTAAGAAGAAAACTAGTTCYTCCATGTGGTTTCAAATCTTTATATGCCCTTCTTTATTTCCAAATACTGCACTCTTCTTGGTAAGGTCAATTAAGCATGTTCATCTAATGGCTTCCTTGCAAAGAAAAATTGTTTTAAGCAAGCAGTGAAATTTCTGAGATTATTAATGACTCAATTTGCCTCATCTATTACTTCACAAAACTGGCGCTAACCGTCACTGAATGGATTTCTGACATTTGAACTGTGAAACAAAAGCCTCATATGGAATAGGCAGTAATATTAACCTGTGAAACATTTTATAGGAGAGAACAAAAAGCCATGAGATTTCTTAAGAGAAAAGGTTGTTTTTTTCCCCAAAAAACCTATAACTGAAAACAAAACTCTGAAGCTCTAGAGTAGGAAGAAGGGGAACAAGGAATCTAGAATATAAAATAATACATTTCTTTTTCATGCTGTAATACACAGAGTTAATACACACAGATTTTGGAATTRCTTTAAATATAATAAATATGAAGAAAGTTGTTTGTTTGTTTTTAAATATTCTGACACTGAAGATAAACTTAATGTCAGGAGACAGAAGATTCTGCCACCTTTTAAGCTGACAATGATACAGCCACAGCGGGGCAGTCAAGTACAAGACATGAGATTTGCTTCTAGAACACTTCCAAAGTGCAAGGAACAGATCAAATATTTTAGATATTAAGGGCAAAATCCCACAGTGCTTAGTCAGGCAAAACTCATGTTGAAGCCAATGGGAGTTTTGCCTGAATAGGTACTGAGCAAAGACTATGAAGTTTGACCTAGATTTATCAGTCATACAAATCTAGGTCTAACATGTTTTTAAGACAGACAAGTACTGTGCCACAATATTCCTGTGGCATTCTGTTTAAAGGAAAACACAGTAACAGTAAACTACGAATCATCCCSTGCACCCCTCATGTATATAATGAAGAATCACAGCTGGGCAAGGAGCTGCTATCTTGAAAGTCTGCCAAAGAACAAGACTAAAAAGAGTAAGTTTACCATTGCAAAGTTTTGGAAATCTGATAAATACAGAAAAGTGTGCAAGTGAGATTCCCAAGGGCTTGTGTGCCTGAAAATAATCTGGCTTTCATTCTTGTAAGCRAACAGGCAACAATGAATAATTTCTTTCTACAGTTATCCTTCTGATTTAGGGCAAACCGCAATTCCTACATGGTCAGCGGAAATTCCTCTAGTTGATTTCACCAGGGATTAATTTAGGTGAATAACTAGGTCAGTCTTCTTCCTAAGTTAACACTTCTATTACAGAAATATGAAAGCAGATTAAGCTTAACATATGTGTATATCTTGCTTCAGAAACTTCCTTCTGTAATTACAGAATCCCATTTACAACAACTTTGATATCACATACAGGAGAAATATTAGAATTAGTATCAAAGTGAGCAGACAAATTCATAAGCATGTGAGACGTGCATGTTTTTGGCTTCCTTCTTCTAGCTGACGTGAATAGCAAAACCCTAACACCAGTAGCAATCGGACCAGAGGATCTCCCTGAAGGGCGAGGGGGAGACAGTGGAATGTGACTACTTCACATCGCAACACAAAAGCCAAAATCAGACTAAGCTAAAACTCCACCCTTTCATATTTAGCTGGGTCTACCTTTTGCAAGATTCCTTTATACAAAGAGCAGTAGTTAAACAATGTGAAAAGATATTTCTTTTTTATCTGAGAGCTCTTCCATCATTAACGTATCCTAAACCTTCTGAACTGTGCAATATTACCCAGAGAAGCAAATAGCTGTACTATTAAGCCAGATAATAGCTTGATACCATCTTTGACTGTGAAATTAAATTTAAGATTTTTAAAGGGCAGGTCTTGAAAATGAAAAGCCTACAACTTCTATCAAGTGTCAGTCTAGGACCTTGTAATCTTACAAAGTAAATGCTAAAACCCATAGTCAGAGTTCGGCCAGCTCCAGGTTTTGCCACCAGATATAAGAGTAGTATCACTTGCTTTGCCTCTGTTACATTTTCAGGTGAGGCAGTGAGGTGCCATAGGAACAAGAACATACAACTGATTCTCTCTGATGAATACCGCTATGGAGAAGGTGACTCATACTCCAGAAGACCACAGCTCAGAAAACTACTGCACCTGAGATTTTCCTCAGAGTGTTCTGCATCCAAACCTATTCTCCTCATCCATTTTCAGAAAGTTGTAYAGACTGGACTTCAGCATCTCCTTGACACTGACGTGTTTCCCGCAAAAGCCCCTACTTGCTCTCTTTGTGAATGACTATCTTAAGCAAACATTAGGTTATAACAAAACCAAAGCAAAAATAATACGAACTCTCCTTACTTTCAGAAGTGTCAGGCTTTCTTTCCTCCTTTGTATTCCTGCAAACCCTCTGCTCCTTCCTCTCCCTCATTTCTTGATTGCCTCCTTTTGGTGATATTATGTGTTAACAGTGATCCTCATCCAAAAAAAAACCCCAAACCAACCAAACAAAACACCCCAAAAGTCCTCCATAAGTAAAGGAAGAAAAGGAACCTTGGTTTTCCCCAGATCTGTGTCTTGAAGATTGGGTGTCAGAATTCCAGGCTAAAAATCAATTAGGGTCAAGTCCTTGCTAATTTAACAGAATTTCTATTTTCTACGTTACCATTTATTTTCATTAAATAGGAACATAAATAATGTCTTTAAAATTTTAATGCCTCTTTCTAATTTGATAAATTTGAAATTGATAAAAGTCATTAGGAAACACAGGACTAGCCAGTTGCATGMAAATACAGTGTAGGATAATTCCTCAGGAACCAGATTAAAAAAAAAAAAAACCCAACACAAAAAACAAGTGCATCCAAGTTTTGGGTCCTTAGCACACAGTAATTCCCAGTTCTAAAAAAAATAAAGACTGCATCATGGTCTAGCAGTGTTGCTGAGAATTTTTGGTTTCTTCCAGCATCATAATTTTTACTCTCCAGTTGATGCAGCACGCTCAGTGCAAAACACAATGCAAGCAGGGGAAAACTGAGACAGAAACATAAATGATCTCTTATAGCACCTAAAGACACAGTATGAGACTCCATCTCTCAAGGTTCCTTCCCTGTGAGCTTTAAAATATGCATCTGGCTGTGCCTGAAAACTGACTGCTTTTAAATAACCAAGTCTAACAGGTGGAGTTTTTTTGTTTTAAATTACTCTTATAGGGGACTAGAGTCAGGAATTCATTTGACTATACTCAAGGACATAACACAGAGGAATTACATTCTACTGTGGAACATGTAAAGATTTAATTACGAAGCYTTACAAGAGCCTGGTGAAGCCAACGGCTTCAAATTTTCAACCTGCTTCAAATTTTCAACCCAGAAGTTTTATATGGCTATATGCAGAGAAGTTACTTTTTACAGAAGTATTTAATATGGATCATAAATTCCCATGGATAGTGGTGCCACAAATGAAAACAAAAAATCATCCAGATCTTATTTCCTTCCACCTAASAACAGCTAAATAATAGAATTGGAGCTGAGCTGTTTGGATCACTGGARCCGAATGGTTTTCTTTTCCCAATGAATCACTTACCTCTTCTGACTTCAATACCACACAGYAAACAAATTCCGTTTCTTAACCTGTCTTTAAAAGGTACCAATAATTTTGAATGAGAAAAAACTTCCAGCATATGACTAAGCTACACTCTTTTTCAAAGCTTTCAAGGGTTTGTTCCACTTGTTCTATATCTCGGAATACTATAACCTACAGTAATTAGTGTCAGCTGACATGCTACTGAAAGCAACAGCTCTGACCTTAACAGACTGACTTTCAACTTATTAAACAGTACATCAGGAGCTGTGCATACTGCAGGTATGTTCCAATTTATTTAACACAGTAAAGATACTTTATGATACACTACACCTTGGTCAATACTTTGAATATTAAAATACCAAGCAAACTGTGGTCCATTACTAGCTATAGCCTAACAGAACAGGTGTTCAGGATTATATTCATTCACATAATTCGCAACAAAGCAATAACTCTGATTTTAATGTCAGCACTCCTACCTTTTTAATCTTGTGTGGATAGTATCTTTCTAAGCGCATGAAGATATTGCTAAAAATGTATAAGTAYGTTCTGCGTGTTTACAATAGCTTCTTCAATTATAGATTGAAAATGGCAATTCTGATTAAAAATTAAAATTAAGCAATTATAAACGCATGCAATCAAGTCCATAGGCAGCTAAAAAAAAGCTGTGTTTGAAATTAGATTAATATTCTGATAATTGTTAGCTTTAAAAAAATAATCTATCAGCAGTATGAGGAGTTAACAATAAAATGCTATGACTCCTTATAGTATAAAGTATATAGTACATACATATGTAGTAGTATACTGCTTAACTTTATTKGACTTGGTTTCCAGAAACCTAGCCAGAAGGGAGGAGAGCAGTGTGCACAAATAGAAGTTTCCAAGGTTCTCAGGTCCAGCTGAGAGGTCAATAACATTGATGCCTTGATCAATTTGTAGTCTTTCTGAAAACATCACCTGTAGCTTCCTGAGATTCATAGTCTTCATTTAACTATTATTTCAGAAACGATTTTCAAGTGCATTGGCTTTTCCCCCCCTCCTCTGGCCTTGCATAGGTATTTTAAGATTTGCTCAGAGAAGTAGCATTGCCTATTTATGTGTGTTCAACACTAGTAAGTTTTGAGTCTTATACTGAAGCCGGACTTAACATTCATGATTGTAAGATAACACTGTCCGTGGAGGGGAAAAAAAGGACTCTTATATAGCACTAGATATATAACAACAAATAAGGAATGATGATTTCCCCCCAAATAACTTTCTAGATGTTCTACCAGTTAATTACATAACACCAGCCTTGGTAATGTTAAAACCAGTCAGTGCTTTGACACACTTGATGAATAATCCTTCATTCTAGACTACAGCAGACGTAAAACATATTTATAATTTTCTTCTTAGGCAGTGGAAGGTATTATTTAAGCCCTGCCAGGAAAGTGACCCTGTCTCTGTCCTCCCCAAGTAGTAATTGGATCATTAGGTCACCAGAAGCAATGGCAATTATAGTTCTGAAAATAAAAGGCTATTTGTTACATTTAAACATTTCAGAATATAAGTTGTCTGGAGAAAAAAAAAACCAAAACAAAACACAAAAACAATTTGCAGCTTTATGCAGACATTTAATGACAAATTTTTGTAGCGATTGTCTCAAAGAGAGACAATCAGCAGGCTATTAAATACCCTGAAGACAACGGTATGGTCACAAACAGCCACCTTTTGGAGGATGCCAACTCTAGAGGCTCCCCAGCTTATCCTCGTTTCTTTTCTAAATGGCAATCTCTCTTTATAGCTGTACTTCTTTTGCATTCCCTACCAGCAGGGACTGAGCGACGCTGTGACCAGCTATGCAGAAGGCAGTTTAACAGCAAACTGGGTCTGCTAAAAGAGTCTCTTCCCTTTGCACAGCTAGCATGTTGTATAGCTGCTGCATGTCTTTGGCTGGCCACGTACTCTCCAACAAACAGGTACACTTCAAACCCATTAAACAAATCAGTATCTCCTGGTAATGAAACGTGAATTTCCCAAAGAAGAGACAATTGTATATTATGGGATTAAACTACAAATTGGAAAGTAGATTTTTAAACATAGATACAGGACACACAGAAATTTATATCAATTGTTTTCTAAATTCTGTCTTGAACCTAACAACAAAGAATGAAATAAAAACCAGTGGTCCCATAAACCCTCACCTAACCTTTGATGATGCATATTTTATTTAGTGTTTCTTCATATCTGAATTAAAAAATAAAGCCAGGTAGTATTCCCCTAATGGTGTGTGACTACAAAGCAAAACTAGAAACTCAGCATTGCAGAAAAATATAACAATGAAAAATACCCCTTTTTTGCTTTTGAAAGTAAACTAGGTATCAATTWTATTTGAAAAGGTAAATCATATCACTGCCCTCTAAAATCAGGTAACAAAACATGAATTAATACAATTAAAATACATTTCCAGATCAGCATCCTAACATTCAAGATCTAGCTGAAGAACCTATTTAAATTAATCTTTCGTATGTTGGCTTAGAAAAGCTCTTGGCCTGGTGTTTTTCATTTGCTCTATTATTGTCTGCTTTTGGTATTAGCCAAAGTACAGTGAAATTGCAGATGCATTTTTGTAGGCTAGTTTTCTCCTCAGTTCTGTTTCACGATCTTCTGTTGTGTTAGCTGTTATTTAAGCTGATCATTAAGATCCACTCTAATGTCTTTTTCTTAAGATTTTTTTTGAACAAAGAAGTTTTTGCACCAGTCATTTTATCTACAAAAGTTACCTTGGCTAATTTTTGTCACTATTTTCACTGCTAAAATACTAAATGATAGTCTCTGCCCCCTTACCCTTTTTGATCTCTGCARTGTTTTCCCCATAACAGTGATTTTGGTTACATTTGATATTCTATATTAAGTTTCAGTAGTGCCACATAGAATGTTTTAAACTTCTGCAGATTTATATGCTTGCCCAGGTCTGCCTGTTTCTACTGCTGTACACYATTTCTCAAAATTATTCCCAGAGTTTTTCTGCTGGATTGTACTCYGCTACATAACTGTTTCCATTTGGATTGTGATTCCCGCAGTCACATTTTGTTATCACTTTCACTAACAAATGCATTTGGCAGAATTAATCTACTGAAAAGCAATGTCTTCCTGAAAAATCTTGAGCCTGGGATGATTTATTTTGCATCCACGCAGCATGTGGCACAGAATTTCACTGTGCAAATCCTGCACAGTCCCTTCTGTATGAGTTAGGGCATGTCTGTTACACAGGCGCAGTCCTGATTCAAGGACTTTTACAAACAGACATCCTGCACGTCCACAGACAGTTTATTTTATTGGTTAGAGTTACTCTCACTGTTTGAAGCAAGAATTGCCGTAGTGAATCAAACCCAAGGTGCTCTAATCCCATAACCTGCGGCAGCAGCCATATCAGATGTTTCAGAGGAAGGTGTGAAAGCTTGAAAATAATGCACTCTGCTACTTCCCTCTTTCATATTTGTTTTCTTCCTGTCCTCCTTCCTTCCCTAGGCTGAAATATGAGGTTTCATATCTCTTTAAAATTGTTATTGACTGCAGTAACTGGATATTATTTCTTCCTAAGAATATTCAACACCCCCCTCTTCTTTTTTTTTTTATTTTTAATAAATCTTGTTGATTTATTGGCCCAAATGGTTTTCTGTGGCAATCAATCAGCTCCATGGTTTAATTACACACAGTGTGATAAAACTATTTCCCATCTTTAAAGTAGTTTTGAACTTCCCATCATTCAACTTAATTGGACATACCTTTATTTTTGTACTTTATGAAACAGGAGCGTTCATTTCTAACCTAGACCATTCATTATTCAACACAGTACGTTTCCAGTGATCATTTGAACCAAATTTTTAGCCTAGATATAAGACTCACTGATGTGAATATCCTGCATTGCTCTTGTCATCTCTGCAGTAGGCAGTTACATTTTCCTGTTAATCCTCTGGAATAGTGGCTGTTTTCAATGGTRTTCACAGTCAGAGCTAAACAGATCTTTTCTGAGTGTTGGGATACCTCTCATAACCCTAATTCCTATGTCTTTCCTTGCTACAGCAGTTACCATGGGTTCAGTAAAAATACATATGCAGTGAATCAACAGAAAATACTCCAATAGTGGAGTGGATTTTCAGCCTGGGGGTATATCGACCCCTGAGAGCCTGTGGAAYACTTTAAAGAGATCTGTGAAAGATACCAAAGTGCAATGAGCTATACAAAAACCCACAAATGAGAAGCTTCCAACAAAGTTTGCATCTCCACTGGATAAATTTCAGGAATCCATGCATTGAGAAAGGTTGACAACCACTGTGCCAAAATATGCTTTACTGTTCCCAGACAATATTATACCAAAAAATAATCAATGCAATCACAATCAGTACTAAATGTCACAAACAGATTCATCATTTATCTCCTAGATGCTCATTCAATGGCACTGATGCTTTAGGTCTGTAAGAAGTTCWTTCTCAATCCTACTCTAAGTCATTTGTAAATGCACACCTCCATTTTTCATAAACACGCTTACAGATGACCAGAGAGCCAATCTGAGAAATAGCAAGGCACATACACGTAGAGTTTAGTACTCCAATTTGTTAATATGAAATTGAGAGGAATCAGAGAGACAAGAAGTTGAAATCCAAGCTAATAGAAAGGCAGAGCTTACAAATCTCCAGAAAGGCAGCACTTTTAGATTGATTACAGTACAATGTCTTCTTTTCATTGGAAATTAAATTAAGTTATGATGAATGATGGGATGATGCTTTGAAAGTCATATTAGGAATGAAGTGCAAAATATCACSCTTTTTACAGCCAAGATGTTAGGGCATACTCGTGTTGAGTTCATCAACAGAATGATTTGAGCATGAAAAAGTGAAATGCAAAGTTTCCAACTGTGTTTCTCTGCCAAATGCATATTTGGAGTTCCTACTTGAGGTGATGTGGTGGGGGAAGAAAAGCAGGGATGAGAGAGCTATTATATTAAGTTTTACAATTAAATTCACCATTTAATTTAGAAATCTCCCTGAATTAAGCTGCTTTTTGATCCTCTGTACATCTAAATGCAAATTTTCATGCTTTTTATCCACACATTCTCAGAGCACAACTGACAACTGTTACAGTGAGGAAGAGAATACTCACAGAAGTAGAAAGTTAGACAAAACATGGAGAGAGAATGTAATTTTATATTTATGTGTCATTCTTGTCCTTGGACTTTCCTCCTAAGGGCCTGCTTTTGTTGTGGTCTGTGTTATATTCTGTTAACGTTTCTATCGTTACTAACTTTCAAGTGGGTTAAATAAACCAGAAAACCTCTTAAATGAACTTGGGATCACAGCTGGATAAAAGCTGAACAGAGAATCTAAGAGAGTGGATGTGTTAAAATACTTTGACAAAGACACAGATCCTAGTCTTCAGGGGCTACTATAAATAAGCAAAGTAAATAGCAAGCACCATGCCCTGCACTGAATGAGTAAGTTTGGGACTTTCTGTTCCTTTTAAACATATAACTACTCTTTAAAAGTCATCACACCTCACACTGTTAGAGCCCAAAAGGCAACAAGTCTTTTTTTCAAGACACTCCTTCCTTAAGCCGCTCCTTTACCCGTTGGCTATTTGTCCTTGAGCATAACCTGAGCACATTTTATCTTTGTCCAGGCCAACATAAAAGAAGACAGAGGCGTGAAGGGGGCACATCCAGGGCCTCCAACCCCATGCATCCTCTAAGAGCGGGGAATGGATCCGGCTGAGGCTGGCAACTCACGTGAAGGCAATTCATCTCACCACCACTTGATACAAATCACATCACACACTTTAGAACTAGTTACTGCATCTCCCAGACACTGGTGCAGGCTGAGTACATTGGCACAGCTCTTATTAACTTGCTTCTTGACTTCTTGCACATGCTCTGAGAAATTAACTACTTTTACAACAGAATATTCAGGCAAGGTACCCATATCAGGCTTCAGCCCAGCAAGATGAAGTTGCAAAACTCAAGGAGAAAAAATATTATTCTTCTCACAGGGCATTAGTTTGTTATAAACCACATTAGCCCCCTCATTCTTTAGCCAGTCTCTAGTGAGATCAAATGTAAAAAACCCCTCCAGGTAAGGGAAAGGCTTGGTGGGATTCYACACCATGTGCTTGGTTTCAGGCTGAGAATGAAACATGGTCACAATGCATCCTGCCTATCTCATCCTGTTTCTCTCAGTTTGGTGATGACAAAATGTGCTGTTGTCACATTACATACAGAATTAACTATTTGACAACGATGGTGCTCAACCTTATATCACCAATCAGTTTTCAAGAAAACAGGTTAATACAGACCTTTACACTACACAACCTCTTTTTCCTCTTTCTTTTTCTGAATGGCTGCCAATAACCGATTTACTCCATCGTCTCCAATTAAGTGGATTCTTAAATGTCTAGCTTGTCATAGCACTCAGGTMATTTAGAAACTATTGTTTGACATCCCAAATTAACTAGAAAATCATTTGTGTATTGTTTCACTTTTTAGCAAGTTGAACCTTCTCCCCCCCAATAACCATTATTTGTGTACAAGTAAGAGAAAATGGAAAGTATCTTGACATATGGAAATTATGTAACAAAGTAAATAATATTAAGTCCTCAYCCTGATCCTCCCAAGGTTTTGCTATATAGATTACTGGCATCAATCTGCTTTGCTCCTCTAATGAATCTAATAAGCTCAAAATCTCCATGGATGGGGTACTTTATCCAACTGGCTTGAGAAGAGCCAGACCTGTAAAGTTCATCAAACRATTCACTAGATGCAATGCAATAAATCAATTCTCTAACTAGTACTCTGGAAATAAGAAAATATTTTATATATTGGAGCTGAATTCAGAAATACATCTGATAGAGAAATATAGAATATATTTATTCATGTATCATATAATTTAGTTAGTAGCAGCTTTTTGTCTCACTAAAAATCAGATTTAATGCAGAATGTTAAGGTGTCACCTTTAACAGAAATACCAGTTCAGTCCTTTTTGCAGTAGTGCTACAGATCTGTTCTGATTATATACATATATGTACACATTTTGCTACATGTAAAGGTTTTCCTGGAGGCTCATGGTTCTTTTTGAAATACAGGTGAACCCTGGCTATGTTTTAAACTAAGTGAATTTACATCATATAACATAGCCTATCTAAAAGCAGGGATGCAAGAGCCTAGATGTCCTCTGTATTGACAGGAATGCTTGTTTATATACTAGAAATGTCTTTTTATGAGCTACTGTTGCCTTGGAAACCACTACTAAAAMCAAAAATTCTGGCTCCATAGAAAAAAAACATGGCTATTCAGTTATCCCAAAATTTACCTTATCTTTTCCTGATCAATCTGAAACTCAAAAATTGTCAGTCGGATGTTCCTAGCTCTTAATTTCTCCTTCCTATTCTAAAATTATATCTTGCTGTAAGTTTTGCAATTCCCAATAGCAAACAGAGGCCAATCTCTTATTTCCTACAACCCTCTTATCAAAAACATATTTATATTATTTGTCTCAATAGRCTGGAGGACAAAAAAAACCCCAAAGCCTTCACAGAAGCCAGACAGCTGTTTTCTGAGATTTCAGTCTTCTCATGTACTGTTTAAAGCATTCAACAGCTCTCCGACCAGTAGTGTCGGTCCAAAATTCTTGGGAAACATAATGACCTTTAACTGTGTTATTTTGGGGCATTTGTCAGTTTTCCCRACACTACTTAGTTGAATATAGTCTCCTAAGCAGTGTTTCAGTGTGAGCACAGAATGTAGCCATTTTCTAGGTGGTTTCCTGTCCAGATTTTCTCTATCAGTGTCATTGYTTTTCCTAGACTTTGATTCCTGATTTTTGTCCTGCATGTGGAAAGATGTGCCAAYAGAAAGAATACAAAAATATGCTAAACCAGCAAGTAAAGAGGAAGATAGGTATATTGGATGACAACAGGAAGACAAAGTAAAAGGTGCCAATCATCTGACTCAAGGCTGTGTCTGCTCAGACGTGGTAAATTCACACGGTAAGAGGGCCTTTCGGCTTATTTTTGTGAGGATGCAACCTGTTTTGCCACAGAGCATGACAGCTTTATAAAATTTGATTTGTCTTTTGCATCAATTTACGATTTTTATTTCTGGGAATACATTCACACAGTATTGACCACAGCATCACAGATGTGTGGATATAAAATTCTAATTTTTGGCTTCTGATTGGCTTAAGTTGTCTTGCAGCTCTTGTTGCCAAAGAAAACATCAATTGCACCATTCTATTTCTGACACCAGGACTAAGACAAAAAGGGGAATAAAAAAATCATCACAGTTTCCTCTGAGCACTGACAGACAGTGGTGTACTAGGAGATGTGAGCCTAAAAATAATACTATTCAATATGCAGACCMACTCTATGGATTTCTTGTAGCTACAGGTACCGGGCTGTTATCAAGAAAAATCCCTGTGGAGAGGAAAGACAAATTCTAAAAGCASCAGAACCTTTGTGAAAGCACTGAGGGTTTAACCTTCACATGGCCAAAGCACAGTAYGGAACTAAATAAATGCTATAAAACCCTCTAGTAATACACGTGGCCTGCTGTTGGAAAGATGTTCATGATGAGGAGACAGGTCAATGACATAATGATGGTCAGTGAAAGCTGCGAGAAGACATGAGATCCAGCATGGGGTTCTATTTGTTTCTGTTAACATGAAAGACTGCTTAAAGGGTGAAAGTCTTCACTGAGTCCTCCACAGCCACTGTGACAAAAATTTCTTTCTTTTCTCCCCCTTTGGGCCATAGCTGTGCTGTGTTCCTTTAAAAAAGTGACAGGACTATTGGACTCCCTACAGGGAACATCTACGGGACCTGCTCAAGGGGAGCAAGACCCAGAGGATRGAGCATATGGCAGGCAAGAGCATCCCACAGAAAACTTGGCTACCATCAGATCGTACAGAATGACTGCAATACAGAACAGGGACTGGAGCAGTCAGTCTTCCCTCAGGGATGAAGGAAAGACATTTCCCAAGGACCAGAGGTGACAGAAGAGAATTGGGCAGACTCAGCCACAGTGATTGAAAGTCTGGATGTGAAGACCCACTTGCAAGAACAGRTGGGGCTGGGGTTGAAGGAATGAGTGATTTAACATGTTTTTAATTTCTATTATGCCCGACTCCGCTACTTTGAATTCTTCCTGTTTACAAAGTTTCTAGCTCATATTATAATGAAACATAGCACTTTCCCACCTGAGTTTCAAAGCTTTTTGACCTTCTTTGTGGAATTCGTGGTCGAAGTAGATTCACCTTAAACATCTGGCTGACACAGGGTCCTGCCACCGGCCATCAGGCTCTGTAATGTCCCCTCCTTACTTGCAGTATCCTGATGGACATGCTATAGATACCTGCTTCTGGTACAGCATGTGGTTGCAACCTTGGAGGACTGAAGCAATGGCTTTCAGGTGTTCCACCTACACCAGCTGCCTCACAGACTCTCATGTTAACCAGCGAGGTGAACCGATAGGAAAATAGCGAGCATTTCATCAAAGCCTGTCCTATCTTTCAAGAAAGTCCTTCAACACAGATATATCGCCATGAAATATTCCTTTTTTTAACAGCGTAGCATTTCCTGATTACAAGCAGCTCTAGCTATGATGAAAAAGGCAGGTACTAACTATTCCGAAAAACTAATTGTTCGATATTGGTATCCATTAGAAACTTACAGGATAAATAGTAGCTGAAAGCCTCAAATTATCATTTGGTATTTTTTCCTGAACCTAACTGGGAGAGACTGTTTGGCAATTTCCAGTGCCTTCCACCAGCTGACCTGATTAGCCCATGATCAGCGCTGAGCAATGTAAGTTAACTTGCCTGTCACTGGGGGCACTTGCTGCCAGCTGAGMACGCTCACACAGACAATCAGCAAGGCTCAGCCAATATGTGATAACTTGTTAAGCTGCAGTAATGTTTATTTTTCCTTTCAAGCCTCATACTAAGAAGCAGTGTGAAGCAAAAGAGGTTTTGAGAACTAAATGAGGGAAATCTCCCCTATAGAGAAAAAAAAACGGTATTTTTTTCCCCAGCTTGTGTATTAATACTGATAGAAAACCTTRCAAAGTGACTTGTTTTACTCTAGTCAGCTTGCAGTTCTGTGTAGATCTTGTTCTAAGAAGTGGAATTTACATTGAATTTATCAGAACACCCTTATTTTAGGCTTAAACTAAAAATAAAAAAATAAAAAAAAATAAAAGATCTGTAATCGCATTACAATAGCTATATTGAATTCAATAGATACACCAGAGTACTTACTACAATACAGTTAAATTAGATGAGTTCCTCATTTTGGCCATACATCACTCTTTAAAGTGAAATAGAAAAAAGGTTGAAATAGGTCAAAATAAATTATTTAATGCTAATTTATCATCTCTATTAGAATTCTGTCACTGTACCCTATCATGGGAACATGCAAATTCTGTGCATTTTATGAGAGTACTAATGAGAATGCACTCTGACTCCGAAATAACTTTAGTTTCAGTGACAGATATGGAAGTTACTTGAAATCAGCTTATGATTAGCTAAGATTCTTAATGTTGTGGTAATAATCATAACAGGAATGTAACTGAACATTTTGGTATGGTGAAAAAATACTGTATCTAAACTTGTAATTTTATTAGCATTAACACRCTCCTTTCCCTACTCTCTTCATACTGCAGGTGCAATTTACTTTTTTTTTCTAAGTCAAATTTGAACAAGCTCCTCCATGTTCAAGAATTTTTCATTTCAGTGGAAACTGCCCCCCCCAACACCACAAACCAAACCAACCAAACAAAAAAAACCACCCAAAAGCCATTTTCCACTATAACAATTTACTTGCATCACATAAGGAATTTAACTATTAATGAAATGAGACTTAAACCTTGAGAGAAAGGTTCTACATATCCTGTTAGCAGGTAAGCTTAAGTAAAATAAAATGAAAATTTGAATTTATGAATGCAAGGCTTGACACCATGCTTCCAACAGTGGAATTGGTGAGATTCTCTCCTCCCCCATGCCYGCCTTTTAAAAACATATCTTTGTAAATGAACACAAGTTAGAAGTAGGGGAAATGATGTGGAAAAAAAACCCAACAAAAACCCAACAAGAATGAAAAAGGTCTCCCATTTATACCTGCTTATACATTTGCTTAAAAAAAATAAACTTTTGCTAAAGTTTATTATACATCCCTTACACAGCCAAAAATCAAAACAACTTCCCTTAAACACACTGGCAGTGCTRTTAAACCACATGGACGGAGAATGGACAATGCCAATTCAAACTGCTATTCCTATGGCATAGACAAATCTGAAACTGGAATAAAAGAGGCACAAGGCAATCAACTGTTCAAATTAGATAAGACAAACTTACGCTTGTTGTGTAAGCAGCTTCAGGATCATCCTCTAACACTCGTGACAAACCAAAATCAGAGACTTTACACATGAGGTTACTGTTGACCAAGATGTTACGGGCTGCCAGATCACGGTGTACGTAGCCCATGTCTGAGAGGTACTTCATGCCAGATGCAATCCCCCGCAGCATGCCAACCAGCTGGATGACTGTGAAGTGGCCATCATGCTTCTGCAAGTAAAGATGCAAGTTCAAAGAACACAGCTAGTTTTCATAAGTTTCGTACTAGTGATATTAACTACAGCTCATATTTAAAATACATTTGTAACCCATCCAGCCAACCTGCCCATTGCAAGCTYTTTTCCAGTGTTTAACTTGCTCAGCAGTGCAAGCTATCCCATCTCTCAGTGTGCAGTTTATCCCCCCTTTTCTTCCACATTTTCACACTCTCCACAATCTTTCTACTGACAACATTTAATGTCTTTTATCCTCATTTTCACACTCTCCACAATCTTTCTACTGACAACATTTGATGTCTTTTATCCTCAGTTACTGAGAACACTTTCCCCAAACGCTATTTTTTAATAGAAGAATCACAACACCCAAAAATCCTCTCTCTTCTTCTCTTACTCCATGGCCTCGGGAAAAAAATAGCTCTCTTTATATGCCTCAGCCTTGATTGTCTGCACGAAGTACTGCTGTTACCTCACTTTTGAGTTTTTTGGGAGGTTTCTTTGCTTAAAAAAAACAAACCTGGAAAAAGTTTGGGGCTTTACCTCATGTCTGTTCTGCACCTAACACCATATAATCTCTGAACACTAGATTAAAAAGGAGATTTAGGCTGAAATTCAGGGGTCACGTGTAGCTTTTCCAAAGTCTTCCTGGCTGACTAAGCCCATTAAGCCCAGACCCAGGAATGCATTAAGCTGCTTAACTCCTGCTGAAATYTACTGGAGTTGAACACATAAATAAGAGTTATGTCGTTAACCACGCTTGTTCATCTGGTCAGTCTTGGTGGGTCTCCATTTCCCWTCCGCAAAGTTAAAGTTAATGCTTCTGTACCTCCTAAATGAGAAGACTCCTGAATTATGCGGCAGTAGGGACCAAGTGCGTACCTGTACAGAAATCTAATTATGGGCTTTTTGCCTGGTTTAGGTCTGCCCTACCTACCATTTACTGCAGACTGCTTACAGTAGTATTTTTGTGACCTCAGCTGGCAGACGTTTAGCTTCTCATGGATTATTCAGTGAGCTTTTATGTTGGCAGGAACAGCCAAACAAAAACAAACAACTCTTCCCTGCAAGCAAGTTAACTTTCCATTTTCTCTTTCAGCACCTTCAGCACTGGGCTACAGACAAGCAGCAGTGTCCTGATCAGCATTCAGGACATTTCTATTGCTTAGCTCATACATTTAAGCAAGATGACTTCTGTAGGGGAGAAGTTTACAGTAAGTTCAGTAAATTCATTAGATTCAGCAAAGCAATAGGCTGAACTGTATGGATATGCTTAACTTTACCCCTGATCAGCAAAGTATTTCAGCATTTCCATTAGGATTCAATGATTTGGGGCCTATATCTAGCTAGTCAGGATATAAACATTTAGAGAAATAAGGAATTAGTACTCAGATGTAATCAAGGCTACCAAAAAACCCACAAACAAAAAAACTAACCACAAAACCCCAGACAGAGAGAAGTTTGGTGTTACTTGCTTCTCATGTTATTAATCTATCTTCTGAGATGAAGCAATACTAGACCAAGACCTGCCTCATATATATTGTACATGTACTTAAGTCAAGAAATTATACATYCTTAAATGATAAGTCATTTAGTGTGCATAACAGGCTGCTAAATTGAAAAAGTTGTTTGCCTGTAAGGAAGTTGGAGKAACTAGTTCCTAAAGTCACTATTATTCAATTAAACTCTATTTGGTACAAACAGAAAGACAGACAGACTTAGCAAACAGAAAAGGCAGAGACAAYGTGGATTCTGCAATTTGTAGAACTTGCAGTGTGTCTTGAAACTCTTTYAATTCTTTTCATAAAATGAGTTGGAAGAAAAGCCCAAGTGCAGCAGTATATGAAAACCTGCATTATGRGCAACACTCACCAGTTACWGACCAGTACTACTATGTCAGGTTATAACAAAACAAGACAAAAAAACAGAAAGRAAATGGTAAAAGGAAGATATGCATRGTTGCTGCRTGGTGGCTACATGGTTAGGCTTCCAAGCTTCTCTTCTAAGCCAACATACCAGAATGCAAAAATTCAGATGCTAACACACCTTATCATCTAGAACACCTCACAGCCTCATCACACTTATCAGCAACGCTTGCATTTGAGGAGCCATGCTTCCATCAGTGGCCAAACACCACAGCCATCTCACAGACTTCTCCAAACAAAGCATGTTTAATGACACTTCTTTGAAACCAGCTAGCTATTTATGACTGATTCATAGCAACTTTTCCYCTTGAATGTTCTCACTGTTCCTCTTGTGTCAGTGCTCTGGAGCCTTTTTGTCTCTAAATTCCCCATACAAAAGTGGAGGCAGATCTCTGCAGGCACCCATATCACACCTATAAGCAACCCCCTTCCTTTGTTTTCTCCATCAAAGCCACCTGTAAGCAGTTAGTTCTGCAGATGACACTCAGCTGAGGGTCAAGACACAAGTGTGATACCCAGACATTCTGCAAAAAGCCATCCTCTGTTATGGGCCTATGACATTCCCTATCACAGGCCCCTACTGCAAGAATAAGGGGAACCTCTCAGAGTCTAAAACATGCTAGTGACAGATATTTTAAATAAAAACTTTCCATCACGCAACTAAGCAAAGAGARACAAAAGAGAATATTCTTAAATACTTTAAGCCTCTTCCAATAAAGGAAGGACACAAACCCTATCCAGTATTTTATGTAATGAAGCCACACAAGATTTGGGTTTTGCTTTTTATTTAATAATTCTAAATGTTCAATTGATTCAAAATTTATTAAGCTGGCTGCAAACAGTTAATACTCTTCACACTTACCCTGTATGGATAACTTTTTTTAGCTAACTGTAGAAATAGGATTTGGAACAAAGCACCTATGACTTGCAAAACCACCAGCCAAGCCCCCCTTGCTCCCGCAACAAAGCACCAAAACAAAACCAACCCCCCAAACCTCTAAATGTTACCTCTTCCTTATCATTGTTAACAGCTCCATTCTTTCAACAAACCTCAGAGTCATCTGCAACACCTCTCTTAACCTTTTGTCCCCTTGGATCACAAGCATTCATTCCTTCCTTTTTTAATTTGTGCTCTTTCAAATCTAGACCATGCTTGACTGATTTTTCATAAAACATAACCTTTTTCTGCTCTTTCCAAATCTCAGTATTTGCCTTACCAGTATAGCAGAAATGCCTGAGTTAAAAACAATCTCATGGGTTTGCCATTCTCTCCCTCCTYCTTTCAAATTTCTTTGGGCTTCTGCCTTGACACAAAAAGTTCAAGCTTCTTATCTCCACCTTTAAAGAAATGACAGACTTGCTAGCATACCAGTTGCCATTTTATTCTGTCCTCCTTCTCCCTCTGTATATTCCTCTGAATCCTCTTCTGCATCTGTTCTCCTCTGTCCCTTCTCATGCTTGGTTTTATATCGTTTCATTGCCAGCCTTGCAGTTGGAACAATTACATTTTTCCTGCCAGCAAAACAGTCCTCTCTCTCAAGTCTCTCTGTAATCACTTCTGCATCAGTCTCCATGCCAGTTTTATTCCCTTGCAATCTATAAACTGTTATCTTCCAGTATATCAAAATATTTGTCTGATTTAAGCTGATCAGGACAGAGACTATGGGCCATATTTAACCCTTGGAAAATTCAACTAAGTTGGTGAAATTATACCAGGTATGAATGTGGTCTCATATTTTCAGCATTTGCAAATCCCCACGTACATCTGTGAGTCAAACCAATCCTTTGGCAACTTTCCATTATCTCATTTCATTCCCTTGTCATATAGGGACACAAACCATTCATCTGAATGATATGGCGGTGGTTATCCAGGGCTTTATTCTGATTCCCATGGCTTAGATTTGGAATATGCTTTTGATAGGATTTGCACTAGGGTSTTAAGGGTGTTAATCAATACTGGCAGCTATTCAGACCCCAGTGGACTTACCACATTTATCTTATCATCCCATCAAATTTTAATCAGGCTTTAATGGCTTTGCTAAATAAACTCTTCCCATCAGCTGAGTATAGATGCAATATCTGAGTAGCTGCCATTGCATTTATGCAGCCCTGCAAATGCCCTGAAAAAATGTTGTTTTTTCATTCAGCTGCAGCTTGCCTTTGTAAACCTTATGTACATGAAATATTCTCCTCCTGTTACAGACCTTTCAATAGCACTGATGTATAATGGGTCYGTGAAGAGGGTCAGTTATTTTAGGGGAGGAAGGGTGATATCCCRAGTTTCTCTCATTGCTTTTCACCCTCTAGTTTCCAGCTCCAGCGTGCACTAGTTCAGTGCTTTTCTACAAGCCCATGGAATTTTTCTTCTTCAGAAGATTTTTTCCGTTTTACTACTGAATAACCCTTYGGAGGTGTGGTGGTTGAATTTTTCTGTATTGTTTCTGGACTTTTGTCTATTCTAAAATCCACTTMTTTATTTGTCCTATAGGTCAGAGCACTTTTATGCCTTTATATTCTGAAAAGTGTACAGGAATTGCTACAGGTCTAAATATTTTAGATGGAGAATAGCATTGAAAATGGTGTGTCTATGTCTAACTTGGATCATATTCACCAGTGACAGTTCCTACTGGTCACTATATGAAAGAYGTAGCTTTTGCTATGCATTTATTGTTACTATTCTACTGTGCAAGTAAATGGTAGAACTTTATCAGGATAAATCTTCCAAAATTCAAGTTGCAACCTGGTATTTGCTGGAAGTATAACTCATGCTTCATACTATCATGTGGATTGCACTCAGGTTTATATTACTGGCATCGAATAAGGTCWACTGTCAATTTCTTCTTTAATCAACTGTTAACAGGGTTCCTTACAATTAGTAATACCTAATTTCATTAAATGTAAGACATAAAAACMTGAAATTACTTTAGTTTATTTTAAATGCTACTGAGTGATCCTACACAAGAATCTAAGTGCCTCTTCAAACTATTAAAAATATGGCAAATCTTTTTATTATTAAAAAAAATGTTGCAAGATGAAGCCCTTCCAAAGCTTACTTTAGGATGCAATAGCCACCCTCAAATCTGGACAGAACAGCAGCAGTAGCCTTGCAACCTGTGACCCTGTTTTCCTTACTCAGCTACAGCAACAAGAAAGGGATCTCCTGGAAAAACCAGGTGTCCCTGCCCACTTCAGTGCATTGGAATATAGCTGTCACAGAATCACAGAGCTGGAAGGGACTTTGAGGGGGGATCAGRTCATCTCCTCACCCTGTGTCATTCTTGACATGCTTTTCTAACCTGCACTTAAAGATCAGTAGGGCCAGTATTTCTTATCCTACCACATCTTAACTAAGATATCCACTTAAATAAGATGCCTCYCTTGAGCATGGCACTTTGGCACAGATTTCAATTCCTCTCTGCAACTSCTTTTTATGCCCATGAAGACTAAATATCTCTCTTGCCCTTCTGTTTGCGCTTAACACAGGTTCAGTCCACAGATCTCGTTTGCTTGGCAACTATTCTTTTTGATTTTGTGGTGGAATCTGCCCACCTACTCCATACAGCTCCTGAAGCATTAAGGTCCAAACAAGACACAGTACTCTGAAGCCTTGCCAGTGTGAAGCAGAGAGGAAAAGTTACTTCACAGACCTTGCAGCCGATACTCCTGTTTCTAGATTCCATTGTGGTATGTGACATTTTCACAGCAACGTGATGTCCCTGACCTACTGCAACCTCTAGAGTAATTTCTTCCAACAGACTTCTTTCTGAACAGTTACTCTCTGTCCTCTACTCTATAGCTGATTATTCCAGCCTTAGGAGTATCATGCCCTTGTYCTTACTTATTTCTAATTAGTTTTTAAAACTAATTAGTTACTAAATTATTTCTTAAATTTGTTGCGATGATTTTAAATTCTAGCTCTGTCCTGCTGTCTGTCTGTGTTCCTACTCGGCTTTGCATTGCCTGAAAATTTTGTAAGTTTAGTCACAGTCTCAGGATCCAGAAGGTTAATGAAAATATGGGGAAACACAGGCTGCAGAACMACCCTACTTCATATATCTTTCCATCCAAAGTCCATTCTCTCCATACAGTATGTAGCCAGTACAGTGTCCACCAACAGAAATTTCATGAAGACCATATTTCTCTAGCTGCTCATAACAATCTCATGTGAGAGAGTTTTAAAGCCTTACTGAAGTCAAGATTTACGATATCAGCTGCTTCTCCCATACCCACAAAGCCTGCACATTGTTAAAAAAGGAAACCAGACTGTTTGACATAATTTGTTCTTGACAAATCCATGTTGGATTATACTTATCTTGCTGTTATCTTTAAGGTGCTCATAAATACTTTTTTGATAATTTGTTCCAGAAACATTACAGCAGTTGACATTAAGCTGACTGGCCTGTAATTTCTTAGCTTCTCTTTTCTCTTCTTTTTAAAGACATGGATGACATTGGCTCTGTTCTGATTTTCTGGTTTCTTCTGTATTCTCCACAAATTCGCAAAGATAAAGAGCACACTGAAAGCRTCCACATTACCTATCAAATTCTTTTTGGCTTCAAATACAAGACAGTTTGTAATAAATTTCTTGTTGCTCAGTAGGAAGAATATTTACAGTGATTCAAAATACCCAACATTTCTAAGTTAACTTCTCACAGCAGTATCAGAAATACTGTTTTCTACCTCCTTTTAGCAGGGTAGAACATTGCTTGAGAACATGTTGGCTCTGTAACATCAGCGACAGCTTCTCAGTGTAATCTTAGATCACATAAATACATGCTGCTTACAGTTTCACTATTAAGGTATCGCATTCATTCAAACTCAGTTTCTAATTGCTCAATTTGGTTTTTGGTTCAGAAAAAAATAGTGGTATCAGCAGTCTCCAGTGCAGGTTTTTCTTCTTTACAGAGTCATTTTTGAAAGCAAAATGCCACCTTTATCCTACCAGGAAAGGAACATGCTTCCAATAAATAAAAGTGCGCGAGTGCTGTGTGTGAAAGCAAAAGAAGGAATATTAGTTATGACCTCTAATGTTGTTGCCTCTCTGGATGCAGATAAATAATAACGGGATCCATTAAGCTTCGGAAAGGCCATCTGGCCCCTTTTCCCCAAAGCTGACTCTGTCTACTGAGGCCATGTTAGGTGGATATACAACATACACTTTACAACATCGTTTTGTAGAACTTTCTGCAAGACTTCATTTTTCTCTTTTCTCCTTTTCCCCCAAACTCACTAAATGTAGGTGTCTGCCACAGTATGTAAACTCTAGTTGAAAAAAGGGTGAGCCTGATAGCAAAGCTGCTCTGAGAATAACTTCATAACGATTACTGCATCAAAGAGCAATATATCATAATATTTTCTCCTTCTAGTAATATTTTTTTTCACACATTTTTACTCTTATCTTAGCCTCTGTTAGATGTGCCTTAAGGGATTAAAATTTGGTGATGAATTCCAGGGTTTCATTTGCTGTACAGTTTGCTGCAGTTAGTGCTCTAAGGCAGTTAAGCATATTTTTTATAGCATCTTTAGAAAACATTTTCTTTGGAAGAACAAAATATATTTTACAACATTTTTACCTACTATGCATGCCTGTAAATAAGCTAACTTTTTTTTACAAGTATTTTAATTTTCTGAAGTGAAAGGAAATAGATCAGTTACAAGTTTTTAGGTAGGAAGAGGAGCATTACTATTACAAATAGTAACAATGAAGAAACCMAGATGACCCTGTGATTGCCCTAGCTAGATGAATCCTGTCCTCCTACAGCTCAGAGATTCACAAAACTGGGCAAGACCGGAGCATCTTTCAAAACTAAACGTCTATCTGTTCAGGGTACAGTTAAGGGAGAATGCTGCAAAMCCTGAGGAGCTCTCTTTCCCACATTGATCCCTGGGGAGTGCACATTCCCTTCCTAATAGAGAAGGGTTAGCAAATACAGTGCAGTGGATACAGCCGATAGATTATTTYAGTATCAGGCCTGCTACAGAACCTGCCGCAATACCATGAGTTCTCATCTGATTAATATCGCTTGCCTCACTGTGCTGACTMTTGGTTAGCACACCTTGGACACCGAGCAGGAACAAAACACTGACAGTAGTCTGGTAGTCTGCAGCTGCAGAAAAATAATGAAAGAAGTTAAAGTACTCTGGTGATAGTTTTTTTGTCCATTTTACATGATTCTAGGTAGCCAACCACAAACATCCCCAAAAGTCAACTTCTGACTGTGTTCCTTTTCTGTGGCTTAAATCCATGCCCATACTGAACGATGCATGAAGAGAGCAAGCRCAGACCACAGCCAGCAGATGCTCTCCAGGAAGATTCTGTGCAGCTGAACCCGAGAAGCAGTAGCCCCCCCAAACACACAAGCCACCTAGCCTCCTAATCACCCCGTTCCTGTCTATGTGATATTAAATCCAATTACTTTAGCCAAGAATGACCCTTTAGATGGAGCTGTGAAAACAGTAGATGAGATTTAACTCTAAATAGCTCCATAAGTCTGTGAGGCATCTACTTAGAGAGAGGGCTGAGCCAGGGAGGGTATATCAGGGTGAAAGGACCAACCTCAGGGCAAAGGAGTTATTGCAATCATCTGACAGGCAAGACTGAGGGAAATGTTGTAGTGTCCAGCACAAACAGCTAAGGAGTGAAACTGGGATTCAGACCTGGGTTATATTACTGTATCACCCTCTGAACTGCTGCATGGGCTTGGGTGCAATGTGGCACTCATCTCTGTTTTCCCTCAGCAAAATGGGATTACATTTATGTCATGTATGAAGACTGCAAGATCACCAAGCAGTGATTCAATACCCATGTGGTTTACTTAGTCATGGCCGTGCTCAGAGAACAGGCATCTCAAACCCACAGCAGTGGCAAACTGCTTGTTAAAAAGGTTTTGTGTTTTTTAGGCTTTTTTTTTTTTTTTCTATTATGCATCTCTCTTAGTTGTCTTTCTTCTTGTATCTTCTATATTCTGTATCAACAAGCCTGAGCAAACATATCTGACTGCAACTATCCTATCTAATTACTGAGTACATCTTTCTATCAACACAGATAGCTGCTCTTTCAACTCTTTGTGTGTTTATTATTTTCCCCATAYGTTTGCAGAATAAGTGATTGCTAAGATCTCCATTACACAGGCAGGTGACTGGAACATAAAGACAATGTGTCCCATCCAAAGTCTCTGTGTGAAGTTGGTAATAGGAAATTGTACCTGGATCTCCTCAATTCCCAAGCTGAAGTATTAGCCACTTTCTTTCCAAGCACAGATTAGTCCTATCTGGCAGCTGCTGGAGTAATACTGAAAGAAGAGCCTCTAGCCCCTGAGGAAATACTAAGCTGGAAGCTCACATCCTTTTTCAGAGAAATCTCTCCAAGTGTTACCAGAAGTGAAGTCACAGGTACCTTATTTCTGGTCAAATAAGCATTTCCTTGTCAGCAAATTTCAGGTATACTTTTGTGGCATGATTAACTTACGTGCATCAATCTTCTATGAGAAAAAAAGATAACCCAGTTTCATCTTATGGAAATGAGTTTTATATAATTGCAGAAATAATGCAGGATTTCTGAGGAAAATTTAGTGTCAAGTGTCTCCAGCAATTTAGGATGTCTGGTGGTGCACAATTGCTGTAATTAATTACCATCATCTTACAGAATTGGTTCTAGTGCATGCCAAATTTTTTCCCCAAATTTCAAAGTTAGCAGCCAGCATACAGGATATTTTGTAGGGTGGGGAAGACATAATCTAGCTGAGCTTGCTGTTCAATTCATACAAATAGTAGAAAGTAAGGCACTGGTTTGGGGACTTGGCCACATAACTGCAACCAAAATAGAGCACTAACTAATATGAAGGATGAGTGTAAGCGGCTGGCCTGGAATTCAGAGGAACTGATTTCATTTCTACTCTCTGCTATGCACTTTGTGTACAATATGTGTACACCATCTTGGTGCTTTACGTCCCTATCTGTAAAGCAAGGAAGTAAAGGCTATTAAGACTTTAGGGTTTAGGGGTCAAGGGGAGTTTTACTTGGAGTTTATGATTCCTCGCACAACTCATACTGGCATGAAAGCTAACATCCCACCAAGGTCATGAGGAGGCTGATGGCAAATGTCTTCCATGAGGAGTCTTCTGGAATACCCTCACATGGTTCATCACAGAGTTGCACTTTGAAATTGTAAGATTGACACATTTTTGCTGGCATTTGGAGAAGGACAGGTTGAAGGGATGTGCTGGTTAATTTTTGCACGTTGCGGTGTGTGGGGAAATATTTTTTATGGTGAGAAATGAATTTTTTTGCCCTCTCTGTAAAAACGCTTTGCACTGTACAAATGATTCTTTTAAATAGTAAGAAAGATAGACTATCTTATAAGCCCTTCCATTTTCACTGAACATCTTTCATTAGGATTGCTAAAGATAGACCCTCTCTGCTTCTTTGTATCTTCACAAAAGCTTTTAAAAGTGTAGACCTATATCTGCAGGAAACAACTATTATTAATAAAGCAGCTGGATTTCTTTTTAAATAGGTTACTTTGCAGCCATTTGCTCTGCTAATTATTAACAGAAATGCTGATGATATATCTAGAGTGCTTTGGGATGCTGAATATTAGTCCTTTTAAAAAGCATTTTAGAAGAATAAACCATATCTGAAGTGTGAATTGAAACTGTAAAATAATGGAATGGAAACCAGCTGCAGAAATGATTAGCTCACATTCCCCCCCCAGCAGTTTTGCCTACTGCAAAATATATCTGATGCAATGTGAGAYGTATTGCTTCACAATAACATCATAATTTCACTGATGTCAGTTTCTGTTAAAGTATCCTAGTAAGTAGTAACTATTCTGATAAATAAATGCAGGTGAAGAATAATTGGAATACAGATATCACACTAGAGCAATTCAGAGAAAGGTAATTCTCCGTCATGAATTATTTCAGTATTTGGTTTTATTCTCTTCTATGAAATTCTGCACGCACGCACACATGCACAKGCACACAGCCCGGTTTCAGGCCCAGGCAATCTTCCTGGGCCACTGCTGAAAAATTACAGACCAGGGAAGCCCCAGGTACTCAGATCAGCAGCAGTCTGTCTGCTGCAGATGGATAGAGAGATGAGCCAGAAAGGCAAGGGGGGTGATTTTTAAAACCTAACCAGTTTCTAAGAAGAACTTGATGATATCAAACTCTCTCCAGAAAAATAACTTGATTTTGAGAGATCAGCAAATTCTCACCAGAAACTGTGGTGCTGGTGTGTTTCTGACAACATAGCAGATGTSTGTCATGTGTCTTGACAAAGGAAAATAAACAACTATTTGGGAGAGTCGATGAAGAGGACAGCAGGAAATGCTAGAGAAAAAATATAATGGAATAATCAAAAGCGAAAGGAAGGGAGAAACAATGTCTAGGAATATCTAAGATAATGGCTCTGATGTGTTCTCAGGGTAGCATCCTCTGTTCCAGACACTCTTCTCCTCTTGTGGCTACCTCTTTTCTCCACCTGCTGTCAAACAGGTACTCTCTGTATGACTTCCTCTCCCGCTCACTGATTTAGTCTTCTTTCTAAAGTGTTGGCTGATCTTTCCTTCTCTTAGCAGTTCCTTCTTTCTGCCACCATAGCGTCCTTGATCATCATCACCTAGATTTTCCTGCAAATATTTTCACAACTCCTTATTGAACACCTTTCCTTTGCACTTGCGATACCCTTTCAAACAAGTTCACAAAACCATAATCCCCCGATCCCCTGCCCCGACCTTGCCTACAACCCCAGCTTTACCATTCTGCAAGATGGCAATGGCAAGGCAGTGGGCTAGTAAGGATTGACATTTACTTTTTAARACAAATTTGAAATACTTGACAATCAAATTATTCACACAGGGTCTTATGTCAGTGGCCCTCCAGAGTATTTCCAGGGCTTCTGTTAACAAAAAGACCATTTTAGGGTAAGTTTAGCTTAGGGGGTCATCCTTTCCTTCCACTTTTCTAAGAAAAACTAAATACAATTGTGCCAACATATTATTCATGCTTTCTGTAGCCCTTCTTTACTGCTAATTAATGACCTTTGGGGGTTAATTAATGCCAGGACATTTCACCCACAAATTGTTTTCTAATTCAATTTGTTAAATGCAAGTAACCATAAATAATTATAAATCAATTATAAATCAATTACTGAGTCTATTCTACACTTCACCAACCAAAAAAATCATAACAAGGTATTTTTGAAAGTGATTGAGAAAAATGAACTTCTTCCATAAGGGTAGGCATTTGTGCTTCAATTTATCTTTTCCTTCACGAAAACAGTATTTGAAATACATTTTCCTAAATATGGGAACTACTTTTGTAGAAAAAATCAATTACATTCTTAAGTTTAAATCTTCTTTTTTTCCAGCTATGCTCTAATGTATCACTGTACCTTAGAAATGTACCCTGGGGAAAATGCTTCTATTCTTCACTAAAAATCCATGAATAACATTATGTAGAAATTAATTTATGATAAATGATTTAAAATCTTAACCTAGAATGGCGTCTTATTCAAATGTCATCAGAAAATGGCACCTCACCCGCAGAAAGGAGTCAAGGGATCCATTCTCCATGTATTCAACTACAATCATTACTGGTCTGCCTGCAAAACAGCAAAGAAACACATTAGGATTATAGACATATTATGGGGCTTTTATAATTCCAACTGTTATGCACAGACTATTCACAGTAGTTAAATGTGTTACCCATTTTCAAAATCCTCATTTATATCACAAACACAATTCCCTGTGTTATTCTCTAAGAATTATTTCTTTTTTTTTTTTTTTTTTTGTACTGGATTAGCTGAATGTGCATCGTTCACTTTGGTGTATTCTTCCCTTAAAAAGGATCAAAGAAGAGTCTGCTATTTCCAAATAGCAACATTTGCTGTGTAACATTTTGGAATATATTTGAGTTAAGGCAAAAAAAATATTCACAAGCCATGTCCAAGAAATTACAAACTCAGTGCCATTATTTTCCTCTCAAAGAAAAATATCTCAATGATTTAGTGGCATACAGATAGAAGGGGATGTCACAAAAAAAGCTCTCCTAGATTGGGTGTATTGGGTGTGTATAATGTAGAAAAACTCTGAATTCATATGTTTGTACACACATAACATATACAGAATGTTACTGAAATCAAAGTTTTGCTCAACTGGCACAGCTTTCCTGTATGGTTCCAGGGTGGGATCATATCCAAATTGAAGTAGAATAACACCTTGCATTTAGTTCTTAAAAGAATATCCAGATCTGAAGATAAACTTTTAAACTGGGTACTTAACTAAATACCATTTCACTGCTGATACCCAGAAATAACGTACCACTCTAGAAGTGCTTGACATGAGAGGCCCAATTAGTACGCTAATCAGGCTACACAGCAAGAAGTTTTTTAGAATTGTTAATATTACAAAGGAGCCATTCGAATATATGCAAAACTAATGTAATTAATAAGTATGTTAGTAAGATTGGGAAGGAGATAAAAAGTCCTAAAATGGCAAACTTCTTTCCCTGAGAATGCCTGTCTCTTTTGGGGTTTGTGTGAAACTGGGGTGTGCCAAGTGGTGACAYCACAAGTCCGCCCATTTCACTTTCTCAATACAACACTAGCTGTTCCAACATTTTTCAAATCCAAAGGAAGCCTCTTTTATGACTTTTTTTTCTCTGCCTCTCAAATTATTCTTGTGTTTTATTTGGATGAAGGGATGAGAAACAAACAGAGTGTTCAGGGTGAGAAAGCGTAGAAGGGCATTATGATTGTTCCAGCACAATTGTCCATTTCTGTACATGCTAACTTTCTGTTCAGTTTAACAGTGGAGGTGTGTATTAAACTGTCCACAATATACAATAAGCCACAGCCAGGTATTTCTCCTGAGCTGTTACAGCTAACCTTGAATTTAAAAAAGCGAATGAGTTGTTTCTCTGTTCCTTCCCAGCATGTCGACTTGGAGTTCCAGGTACCCTGGTGATGCTCCTTCACGTTGTTTAGTCTAGTCTTTCTGGAGTTCCTCACAATACTCTCTCATTTCTTCTAATAAAATTTGGGGTTCTTTTGGTATTCACCCTCATGTTTAGGTCCACAGTGAATAAAACAGTGCTTCATAATGTTGGCACAGTAGTRCATTTTTTCCTGTGTGAAAATTCTCAGATGCCTTAATAGTCTATTTGGATAGCCTTTCTCAAGTGTGAAGAATTACCAGCTTCTTTTTTTTTAATTGAATGTTTGGTCTCAGCTGCAGATGTGCATCTGCCACCAAATCAATTTATATTCATCTGCATCCATTGGTTATACTCTGGTTTTGCATTATAAGCTTAAATGATATCACTTTTAAGCTCTTAGAGATCACAGCATTTTAAAAATTAATGTTTTCTTTACTTCAGCTTCCTAATGATGACTAGTTGTATAGCCTAGTCTCTTTAGTTTCATGGACATGAATGACCTAGATTCCCTTACCTTTACCATTTGCTTACTGTCAAGGGTCTGACATCTCCATGCGAAAGGAATATTCTATAATCTAGAGAAGTAAACAAACAGCAGACTGATGCTGGAGGATCTTACTATATGCAGAACTCTCTCAAGCAAGTAGTAATTTCTAAATTGTTGCAGACAACAGCATCTTGCAATAAATAGGGATGTAAAGCTGGCTTTCAGATGGTATATTTGGTCAAGCATAAGTTACCCAGAAATTTCTCTTTTTGGGTAAATCAGCAACTAAAACACTTTTATGGAAGATTTGCATTTGAAGGGAATGACAAATGGAGCTATTGAGCTTCAAAACAGTGTCCCTAGTTTCCTCTTAGTAATCCTTTGGTGCCCTATGCTTTCCGCAAGCTATTTTGTAATGTTCTCTAGAGGTTCACAGGCTCTYGTTACATCTTTTATGCTCCTTAGATTCATATCCTTCTACACAAATTGTTTTCCCACTTATTTTGTAAAAGCTACTTTTAATTCTTCTTTCTCTCACAAAATATTCCCCCATCCAAAAAAACCCCAACAAACTGTACTTCATTTTGCTCAGACCAACAGTATGAACTTCTAGGCTAAACTAACTATGAAATGTATCTATATGCATTTATCTGTGGATTTAAAAAAAAGACTTCAGTATTTTTCACTGGATAATGTTTATGAGTTTTTAAACTGCTCGATGTGTTCCTTTAATCGCTTGAAATTATATGCCTTAACACAAAACCAGCTCTTCCACATGATAGCACAGGAATGGCATGATCTGGTAAATACACCAAAATAAGTAGCATTTGTCTTCAAACAGGTTGCTGTATATTGAAAGATCAGCATATCATTAAGTATGCAGGAATTYTGGTGAACAATAAATTTAGTCACTTAGGCTGATAGCTTCCCGCAGACTCAGTCTGTATCCCYCTCCATCCTACCTAAATCTCAAATGAACTTGATGCAAGATTGTGTCAAGACACCACAAAAATGAACCTAGCTCCATCTCTTGATTATCTTAAGGAAAAATCTTAAATCTGGATCCTARCACTAACCTCTCAAATATCTTCTTTTAGTGTGCCAGCACTTGATAAAAGCCATCCTATTTTGGCTGCAAGTTGAATGTATCACTGAAGATATTTAWGTATTCCAAGCTGGACTGTAACAGGCAATACAGTGAGACTTTTAGTCAGCATAGTATTTGACTTTGGAGTACCTGTAGATGAGAAATGTCTCAGCTCTTGTTTCGATTGCTTGAAGATATAGTAAAAAACTCTGCTACACAACAGATTCYGGGGGGGTACATTTATCATCAAAGCGGTAACACACAGGTTCTATTCCCAAAATTATTCTCCAATAATTTTATAGGTTTACAAATTTCATACAAGGATCTCTAAACATTTTACATGTAAGTACATCAAGTGTCAGGAAACGTAAGGTAGGACACATCTTGATTTCGAAGGTGTGGTAGGAAAAACAGGTTCAGAAAAAACAGGTTCAGAAAATCAAGTGGCCCTCTCCATCTAGTCAGTATACTATACCCATCCAGCTGTGTTTGGTTACCAATACACAATGTTGTATTTTCTTCCCTAGCTCAGTACCCTGTAGAGGCACATAAATGATTCCACCGTGTGTTCATGTTACATGAACAGACTCTCCAGTTCACAAATGGTTGAAGGAATGGGACTAGCAGTCGGCTCTGGAGAAGCTGGCTGAGACATGAGCATGAGCAGCTGACTCTGGCACATCCAACTGGAGAATCCAACATTGGGCATCTCAGTCCAGGGACCGAGTCACCAGTCCGAAGGACAGGCAGTGGGAGAGACTGGACTGTCCCCTGTGAAAAACACAGAACCTGATGTGTAYAGCTGTTGCACTCCATCAGTTCCAGGTCTGGGAAGCAAACTCTRAAAGCACAGCTCTACTTCTGATACCCTGCATGTAACAGAGTGCAATCTGGGATGCCTAACCCCCAAAGGGTCAGAGGGTGGCAGCCAACCCAGAGCTTGTAGAGAGCAAAGGTCTTGGTAAGACAAAAGGCTATGGATGACATTAGCTGATGTTAGTTTCGTTTTTAGCTGCAAAGAGCAGATGTTATCCTTTATACTGTTGTACAATTTGAGTCCAGAAAAGATTAAGGTCTGTGCTGAACCCTGTACAAACACAGAATACTGGTTTTGCTTTAAAGAGTACTACAAAATTGACTTTGAAAAATAATACTGGGAGATTTTTAAACTAGCGTAATGTTTGCCTCTAGAAAAAAAAAAAAGAAAAAAGACTATTACTTAGATTATGAAAATCCACGTTGCTCTCATGGTACTAAGAAAGACGAATTCTTCATCCTCAAAACAAGGACAGGAATGAAAAAAGGAGGGGAGGCAGATTAAGTCTCGGAGAGAGAGAAACTATCTTTGATTATTTTATCATGGAGTAGGCTAATGCAATTCTGGAAGGCATTGAATTATTTTCCTATATTTATGATTGCTTACACATATGAAACATGGACATCTTTACTTGAAGAAACAAGTTTAAGGATAAACAGCAGTGGGAGGTGATAYAGATGGGAGTCGGGAAAGCACTCAGGGCTCAGAAGGACGGCACAGGCTGCAGCRCCGAGACAGCCGTGCCAGCGCCGCGTGAGCCTGCTACATGAGCACCTCCGAGAGCTCACATGTAGCCCCAGGGAACTCTGTACAGGCAAGAGAGCATGGACCAAAAGGCACTCCTGCGACCGATGACGAGTCCCTTCTGCGGCATGGATGCACCTCACCAGATAGCTGGACACCCAAACTCTAGTTTAAAGACTTGACCAATTCAGGTGAGTGTTTTCACATGGATATGGGCATAGGCACTAGACAAGTATCTGAAGAACAACTGGGTTAATTTTACAGTCAAGATCCACATAAGAGAAGGCATGGAAAAAGGACACCRAAAAAGGTGTCAGCTTCAGCTGAGGACTTGGAATGAAAAACAGAGGTCAAGAGCATCTAGGAGCTAAATCTGCAGACACAGCTGGAGGAGAGCACACAAACTCACGTTTGAATTGGGGTAGAAAAAATATAAAAAGGTTTGAAGATTGGATTCAATGCTCAGCTGAGCAGCTTTAGATACCCAGCAGTGCTGGAGTAAGGAGTATGGCAAGAAAACAGACTTTTAAAGTAGAAGAATTATATAAATAGTGTTCTGAGGCAATAGGTTTTAAACCCAAAYATGGATTTTACACACTACGTATATCACATTTAGCATTTGCAAATGTGTAAAAATTCATCATTTTACTACATAGTTAAGATAACAACACGAAATTATATTTATACATGATATTGATAYGATAGACATATTCACTGTTTTCATAATTTCTGTGAAACTATAARTATTCCCACCCCACTCTTCCCCAACACCAGACACATGTCGGGGATATTGGCTAAAGCAGCTTCCCCTCCTTGCACAATGCACATGGAGCAACTCTGGCTCTGGCAGATCCATTTCAGACTCCCAGCATCTCAGAAAGCCAGATCAAACATGCAAGAGCAGTATCAATGCTTTGCATGATCCAGGGAAAGGACCTGAATTTCATTACTCGGAACTTAGATGAACCTGTAGAAGGTACGGGGATTATTCATTGTTTTGGTGCAAATACTACCTTGTGACAAGTGGCTGACTGGTTTTGACAAGGTAGGTTTTTCTCCCTGAGAAAGTTTTTTCCCSACCCAGCTGTACTATAGTGCCATTCAAATAAAACCAGCATAAATGACAAACATTCTGTATTGACGTAATGCCACCTCAGAATATGTTACAATTTTGTATTTTCTATTGATCAATCTGCTTGACATTTTCTTTAATAAGCAGAGATGCAAAAAAAAAAAAAGGCCGTACATTGCAGAAGAATGTAAAATACCAATTATACATAAAACTCCCGTCGTATATATTTTTAGTTCTCTTTCTAATTTTTTTTCCACAACACAAGATTTTGATAGTGTGTAATTTAATTGAGTGGTAGAGTGATGAGTAAGGAGGAGAATTTGAAGTGTCGTATCAATGACAAAATATTCAGCTTGTTGTCTCGTATTGTCATTTTAAGTAATGCAGCAAAGCCCACTTTAATGAATTTTTAATGTACGAGTAACCCTCCAAAAAGAAGCCAGTTAGTATGTGCTCATTTCTACAGTCTTTACTTATAATGAAATCTTTAATACCCATCACGGGAATAGATCTGTTAACATAAACAGAGGATATTTATTCTTCCACTTAAAACAGTGGAAACAGCTTTGAATCTGCTCCCTAGTTCATATAAGAAAATATTGCTCCATCACTTCTTTAGGTCAGAATTCATGTGTCCAGGTAGCCCCTCAGAAGTCACTTCCATATCAGGCATTTTTTCACTCCATGTTCTGCTTCTGGTTCCCCACTAACTTACCTCCCGCTAAAGCTGAAGAGATAAGACTAACAGAGCAAAATGTACAGGCAYTCCCTCGGGTAGCGCTGGGTCTTTCAGCACTCCAACAGCATGCAAAGCACCCACAGTCAAACTCTGTGTCCCTCACTGAAATGCCCAGGGCTYGGAAGGCATTCCTAGATCTCACACTAGGTCTGTTCCTTACGTATTGCTTCAAATAGGAGMACCACTTGCTGTGCCACTGCAGCTTCTTCACTCCTGTTACTAATAATGATGCAGTTGTATGCATCAGAGGAGAACTAATTTCAGCAAATAATGAAAAAAAATTATATTTTTCCATAACACAAAACCAATGGAGGAAAAAATAAAGAAAGAAAACTAACGATTATGCAAAAAGCAATTGACAAAAATTCTGCTGGGTTCTGCATTGTTAGTCCAAATCAATACACATGAAGCCAATGGGAATTTTGCTGCAAGCCATCCCACTTGCATTACTGACTTTCATTACAGAAGGTCTCAGACTAAGACCTGTGTTCCAAGAAACCTCAAAAAATAGAAGTTGCAGTTCCAACCCCCTTCTTGAGACTTCAGAAGCCAGAGTTTGCAAACAGGATAGCACTAACATATATACATCCTGCTCTTACAGGAAATCACATAGATATAGCCCACTTATCCTGCTGTTAGTGCTTTTTCTATTTTCCTGTATCTATATAACACTTTTCATTAGTTAAGTTAGTTTAGTCAAGGGAAGATACTTTTGCAAAATCAATTGACAAAAATACAAAATACATGAATGAGCATTAAGTTACTGTCTATTTATTTAGCAAACTAGGGCCATATAGCTGTCACTTCTAGCTGAAGAAGATTTACTGTCTCAACACAAGCTAAAGATGTTGTTCTCTGAGATGTTTATCTGTAATTTTCTATTGAATAGTTCTACACTCACTACCTGGTAACCCACTGGCAAGAATTTATGCTGGTTGGTATGATTTGGAAGCCAGGAAAGGTCTGTATGTGTACTTCTAAAATACCTTCTCAAACCCTCTGGCCTGCCCCTCGTGCAACAACAAGCACTGCAAACAGTTCTCCTGTTTTTCACACGACAAAGGGAGAATGTGCTTTGGACAACAGAAGTTTTAGCAGGCTCCGGCATGCTGCTTCTGCAATCCCTAATCCACATCAGTCCTCCAGTATGCCTATAAAAGATATTCTGGAAGGTTTTCAGGAAAGGAAAGTGGAACTGTAAGGAGAAAGCAGTTGCATCTTCTCCATTATTTGTTTTCTTATTCTTGTCTTTCCATAAAAGAAGCAAACAGAGTGCAGTAGAAGGTAAAAGCAGAACAAGTAGTTGTTTGTCACTAGTTGGAGGTTGGGTAGGTGAGGGAGAAATAGTGGCTAAAATAATACCCTAGAAATACAATAACTGGCCCAAATTTTGATATTTTCTGCATTTACACTTTCCAGCCATATATCTTTTAAAAAAATTTGCATTTCTTCAAGTTTCCATGTGTTACATTGGTTATCTGAATTATCTCTTTCTACATATTTATTAGCATTACAATTACAATATGGATGAAAAAAGTTCTAGTTTATTCTTGCTGTTTATGTTTACATGAATGTTATAAGCAGAAGTAAAAAAGAGACACCTTCATCTTTAGGGTGAGATGGCTTATTAGAATTCAAATGTACACATGGAGGGGAACAAGAGCTGGTGCATTTGTAGACCAGCTCTGAAAGCTGCTGCATGAACTATTCCAAGTACATCTAGTGCATATCATTTCAGAGTCTTACACTATTTTTCAAATACTAATCTATAAACAGATAAATCCATGCTATGTATGGTGAAAAGAGAAGATGAGGTGAAGTGACTTGGCCGAGGTATCACAAAAATCAAGTCCTCAGCCTGCAAGAAAAAGCTGTGGGAACCACYGTATCTGCAGAAAGTGTGCAGAAAGAGGCCTTGCACTGTCTTCATGCTCCCCTGATCCTGAGAGGGCAGCGTGCCAGCCTGGGCCCTTGGGATAAAGTGATGCACCTTAAAAAATAATCTGAATTATGGCAGTTGCCCAAGAACTTCCACAGATCATTACAACAGCTGATGTTTGCATCAAAATCTTGGTCATGTACCCTGGAACCGTTCTGTCATCTCCATGCCTTATAAGGACCACCTTATACTGACTTGAAAGGCGTTTTAAGAGATGACAAAATCACAAGTCAGAACAATGAACAGAGCTCAAGGATTGCGTTTTTGACCATCCTATCTCAAATACTAGGTTGTATCATCCCATTTTAAACCAAGTAATCCCAGCAATAAAGACAGTCTTTATCAGTGTATAAGTAGGAGGGAGAATGTAGACTAGTTTCTTTGCAAGAATAGATAATTTGTTAATGACCAGCCACAAAAAATTTGGCCACTCAGTTTTAATTTAATTATGTTTGGGGGGTGGGAGGTCRAAGTAAGTTTTTAATAGAACTGATTCTGGCTTAAGATTTATATTGCTTGAAATTTGACTTAGAACCTAAAAAATTGCTTTCACTTTAGCACTGAAGCAAAGAACAATAAAAAAAATTATATAATAAATAACAGATTCTGTTCAGATTCAGTTTAAGAGAGATACTTTTGCCAGTTAGATTAACAAAAACAATTCACCTCACTTTTTTTTATAACTGAATTTCAGCATATTTCACTTAATCTAATGACATTTCACCTTTAAGTTACTCTTAACATTTTCAGTGTTCATACCACTCTACATCCTCTTGTGGGAATAGCAAGGGATGTTCTTTGGTTCAAAATTAGTCCACAGAGTCTGAGTGCCTCAAGGATCACTTGCCCTGTTGACCCCAGAGCATGTAAAGGAATTTAAACAAAATTAAGTCTGTGTATCAGAGGCTTCTGTGCTTCATCAATATTCAGTATGCCATGATACATAACAGGTACTTATGGAACATAAGAAACAAAGCGTATTTAATCTCTATTGTGAATTTACCCATCATCATAGGTGTGTTATATTCAGAAGCTGTAAGCTACAACAGAAATTTGAAAATGAGCAAAACAAAAAATTGCGTACATAAGGTTACAATAAAACATGTTTTTGTGCTTTCGTAAGTATAACGACATAGTTAAGGTATTATTTTAATCCTATTCTGAAATGTCAGGGCATTTCTTGATTATTCATTACTATGTCTGATTGTGATCTTTATAAGACTCTAACATGTCTTGCGCTTTAGAATATTCTTTATGTATTTTTTTCCATTTACTATTTGAGACATGTTTTGCTCCTATTTCCCTTTGGTCTACATAAACTTTAAACTTCTGAGCTATACAAAACTGATGAGCCACCACCTCCTCCTTCATTGTTTATGAGTATCTTGCTGCTTTCTACACATGAGAAAGGCATCATTTCTCATTTCAAGAAGCAGTGGAGGCCGTGTATCGATACTCCTGAAGTTTCTGAAATCTACAAAGGAAGCTTTGGTTGTAACATGTGTGAGTTGCTAAATCCAAAATTAAGAAAACAAAACATTATGAGTCAGGGCTCCAACAAATAAATGATGCGCTGGACCTAATACTGTGACATTTATGCTATCTCATGGGTTTTTTTCTTATTTCTCTTTGAGGTTTTGTAGCTTCAAGACATGAAAGCGCACATTCTCAAGCTTCTCCCTTCAACTCTGATTTTGATCACGAACAAAACCCAAGAGTTACAGTGAAGATGGGTCAAGCAGCAAACTTCAGATGCAGAGATTTTTRGACAAGCATGTATATCTTGAAGAAATAAGAAAAATATGGAAACTCATTGACGCATGAAGAAGAAAACCAAAAGCATTCATCTCCCATAACTTAACTCTTGTAACTGTGGAGACATCTCCATAGCTAGCAACATCTAGATTTTTTTCTGAGAAAGAAAAAAGGCATTTCAAGGGAAGGAGTCAAATTTTCATAACTATGCATCACAAACAGGTCATATAGTCAGTCCAGAACTGTCTAGTCTTTACCAACTGTATAAGGCACCTAAACAGGTTTGTTAAATACCGGTGTGTAAAATCCAGATTTAGGCAGATTATTTCCCATACACAGTATTTGGGCCTGGGAATGGTACTTCAGCAAGTTGAATCTAGTAAAGGTACACTGGCTTCCTACCTAAAACAGACAAAAACAACCTAAACATTATTCAAGTTAACTATTCCCTCCATCTCCMAGCTCACAAAAAGTCAAACAATTCTGAATCTGCTTTCACACCTAATGCTTTACTGCTAGGTTAAAAAGGGAGTTCAGATTTTTTTTTCCCTTTCATCTTGAAACAAAGAATAACTGTGTAGCTTATTTACAAATACATTTCTGTGTGTATCAGGCTCCTCCAGCTCTCCTCTTCCTACCTTTCTGCTCCTGTTAGTAATGAACAGCAACTTGCTCCAATTCACATGCTTGTTACAATAAATTACCACATTTTCTGTAGTCAGATTTTAAAAAATATGCAATAGTACTGTATATTATGTAAAAATGACCACATATGCAAATCAACTTTTCTCAACTTCTAGGGCTAAAATGTTTGGAATTGTTTACGACAACCATCTGAGCATGAAATGAGCTATTTAGCAAGGGTAGGGAATGAAGACCTCCTTTTATCATATCCTACACTCAGAGCTTAATCCCACTTCTACAGTTCAAGCTAAACCCTAATGGACCAGCACAAAAAAAGTTTCTCTCACTATTCATATTACTTACTGTTCATTCATATTTTGGTTCTGAAGTACTTCCTGCCTGCCTAATCGAAAAGTCCATGTACCTTTGAACTTCTATCATCAGAAAATACAGGTCATTATGTATTAGTTGTAGGGTTCATAGCTAGACATGACAGTGAAATACCACTGAGGCTGGAAAGAATAAACTGAAAGAGCCATTTGGCTCAGATATCCTAGAAAATGCATATGCAATAAAAGAATCAATTTGTTAGTCACTGAGAAAGGATTAGCAATTTTCATTTAACAAAAAATACAGCAGTTTAGGTGCTGAAATCCAGAGTAGGGAAAAATGCATCAACTGAAAAAAAAATAAAATAGAAGTTACTTTTCTCATTATCGGAGTACCATAATTACAGTTGAGTTTCACTATGAACAATTGCTCCTTGATGGTTCTTGTTGAGTAATTTTGTTCAATAAGAGTCTGTCAATACAATTTGCTTTCAATTGTCAGTTTATACAATATCAAGAATAATGGTCTCACTCAGGTGCACTTGGAAATTGTAATAAAATATTAATTTTGGGGAAAAGAAAACTGATGATCATCTGGCTTAGTATTCTACAGTTATGTCTGCATTTTTTGAGAAACTCTCTGTAATAAATGTGAACATTACAATGTATGTTAGGCAAACAGTCATAGACAACCAGGCAATAAAACACTGAAAAGGGGATATCCTCTGTATAATATACTTTATGTGGAGGAGGAGCCCTGTCATTACCTAGTCCAGGAAAGCAGTGAGCAAACTGTCCTGTATCACTTGTAAGTTTCTGGAAAGTAACTGCATCCTCATTTCTTACATATAATATATTTTTTGAGGTTCACAGGGGTGGATTTTTTTATCAAGCCTAATTTGTTTGCTTTCACTTTCCTAAAATGTAAAAGAGCTGGATCATTAACCCTTGCAAAATAAGTGGTAGGAAGTAACTGATGCTCATACTTCATTAAAAAAGTCACATCAAGATACTTTCACAGAAGCTGCAGAGAGGTGCTCTGTGAATGAAATGGGGGGCAATGATCCAGCTGCTGACTACCTGGGGAGATCAGAGGGTTCACAAGCAAATCGCAGCACTGATGTCCATAGAAAGGTGTGTATGGAAAGAATAATTTTTATGTTTTTTCCACCTCTCCTGCTAATGTAGTTTGAATGCTGAACAGTACGAAGGGGGTCTGGGAGGTTCACTTAGCAGGAACTTTTCCATAGTTTCTCATAGTCTGACATCTCTAGTTGTTTTTGTCAACTCAAAAACTCAGGAAAGGAGTTTAGCTTGAAAGAAACAGTAGGAAAGGTATTTGCTTTCCCTCCCTTCCTTTCCAACACAGCAAGTTTAACAATCTGTCTGACACTTCAAAGACAGCAGCATACCATAAATTTTTCTAACTCTAATTTCTGCCAGGCAATATGGGTATGCATTTCCATAACAAACCCTTTACATGTGACTGAAATCAAGAGCTGCCAATACACAGCAAAAGTGGTAAGCTAAGAATTTCCCCAAAAGGGAGAAAACAACACTGTAGTTAGTTTGGAAGAGCTGGAATTTGAAGAAATAGGTGCAGCACTGGCAATTTAGTCATTTGGTTTTTCACAACATGCACCTATATGTGTATGTTTGTGCGTGTGTATGTGTAATTATGAAGGACGGGGTAAGCTTCCACAGCTCGTGCCAGYGTAAGTATGATAAGGAGTGTAAACTGCTAATTAGTTTAAGAATTCTATTTAATATATGCAAGGATGTCACTTGAGAAAAAGTACTTATTGCTTATGTGAATCCACCTGTCATTATAGACCTACATCAACTAAGTCATGTGAATTTGTACTGCTAACAGGTGGGATAACTAGAAACTAAGTAATTTGTGATTTAAATGATAGCTAAATCAAAAGGAAGCTATTGTCTGAAAATGGGCTAGTTTTTGCAAAAATCTAGGATAGATATTTGGAGGTCTGCTAAAAGCTTTGCTTCTAGTGAAATGGCTGTACAGCAGTGACAGACTTTTGATGCAACTATCAAATATAAGCACTATTGCATTAGCATAGCTATGTCTCGGCTTAAAAAACACCTATATTTGAGGCAATCCATTTATGCAGAAAGATGTAACACCCCATGGCAGCAGCATAAATTAATTTTTAAGTTGGCTAAATGAGGATACCTTTTACATAGGTGAACCTCTGCACAGTGCAAAAGCAGACACCAAATTACACAAAACTTAACATCAGCTCTCAGTGCAATGGTAAAAGAAATACACTCCCCCCAACTATTGAGTGAAAAGTAGAAAGGGAAAAAACGGAAACTAACAGCTACATTGCCCTGCCAAGCTGTTTTCCAGCTACTTATTTATAGCAGGCTTTCCAGTTTAGTTCTGTGTTTCACTTAAAACATCTGTGGGGAATTTTGTAGAAAAAAGATGTAAAAGCATTTCGTCTTTAGTAAGGAATAAATTTTCTGACTATTTTGAAGTAAATCTGCCACTTAGCTTGAATTAAAGGTTTTGTTAAATAAAAAACATCTCATTATCGTTGTTCCCAGTGACCCTMCTAGCAGAATAATGCAGGCATTTTAAGCCTTCCATGTAGTTAAATTCACTGAAATCTTAGACATAAGCTATATGTGAAGCAATTAGGTTATAATTCAGCAAAGTTGTTAAATGTTAAGTACTTCTGTTAGGCTTATGAAAGCTACAGTCCAATATGAGCCCAAGATCTCACATAATGGAGGTGGGGTCACTATGCTATCAAAGGCAGCAATCAAGCATGCTTCCCTCCAGTTCCAGTACACAAACAGCAGTCCTCTCCCTTTTAATGAGAGAGGATAAGCCTCGGAGACAGCATCACGACTGCAATGGGCAGTTGATTTTGCCTGCCTGTAGCTGCTCTAACAGCCAGAGGCTGCCATGATAACACAGATACCATTGCTTAAATACCTACTCKGAACACTGTTGCCTTGGGTGTCTTTGTTCGTTGGTAAAACACTACTCAGAGAAAAGGTCAGGTGTTTAGTGCAGTGTTTTTCCATACAAAGGAACAAAGGGTACGTCCCTTCTCTGTTTGTACTAAAGTGATTAATGATTCAAGGATGAACTTATATTTTCCACTACATCATGCACAGTAAGAGATTCAGTTCTGAGTCTCTCACGTCCCAGATCAGTACTCCCTTCAACAGATATTTCTTTTTTTTTTTTTGGCAAAAAATGCAGTAAATGTGTGGATTTTTTGTTCATGTGTACAGCAAAGCTGGTTTTAGCAATTTAGAAAGTTATCATCTGGTCATCTCTGTAACAAAGAGAGGCAATTCAGAATTAAGATTGTGCTTAATGTAAATACAAATATATTAAAGTAAAAAAGGAAGAGTTAAATAGCAGCACTACAGATAAGATTGTTAGGGTACATTTGTTAACAGCAATTTCTGACTTGTGCTGAGGTGTTTCATGCCACCTGGACCCTGCATGCACTCCTTCTCAAAGGAATGCATCTTGTCCATCGGATTTATCACAGTTTTTACTGGCTTTCAACTACCTGACAATCCTCACTTTCCAGAAGATGGGCAGTCTCCTTTTCTGTGGTGTTGCTGCTTGGCTCGTTGTTGTTGTTGACATAATCAAACAGCAACATTTATTTCCATTACCTTGCTAGGGTATATGTTGCACTTCATGTAGCTGCATTTCTATTTTTTCCCTGTTTTGAATATTTCATCAGATTGAATCAGAATTCTTAGTAAAAGACATTTAATAGCAAGAAATTATGAACCAGCTTTATTAWACAAACCACATTTAAGAGTTATGATTTAAGTCCAAAAAATGTGATAAAAAGCTTTACAAGCACTCAGAAAGCAACAGTCCTGAAGACCTTATAAAATAAACTTGTAGGTAGGTACGTAGGTGAGAAGCCAGTTCCTGAGTGTAGTTAAGCCATTTGTAATCTAACAGAATCAGTGATATGCTATACATAACACTAAGTTCAAAACAGAGAATTTTATGGGGCCTGGAGTATTTCCTTCTCCACAGTTGTTTGGTTACAGATACCAATCTCATCATGATGTTGACTGCCAAAACARCCTAAGGGCTGTTAAACACTCTGAGATATCCCAAGGAGAAAAAAATATGGAAAGTATTTTACAAACTGTTGAARAAAGACACCCAAACAGTCATAAGAAAAGACATCAAAGTTGCTGAGAAGCCTSTATTCAAAGAAAGAAACTAAACAAAGAAATAATAGCACTTAAAAAAAAGAAAAGTAAGAATCATCTTGTATTAATGAGGTCTATAATTACTGCAATAGATAAAATGGGGCAGAGAGAAGTAGAACAGTTTCTTTTGTATAGCAAATCAATAACATTATGTAATTTTTCAATTTTCTCCCTACTTTTACCATAAGAGATTTTTCCTCTTTAAGAAAAACTGTAAATAACATTACAGGTAAGATGTCCTGAAAGGATACAAGTTTGATATTAGCCCATGTACAGATTAATTTTACATAGAAATATGTAGTTTGGAAAGGAACAGAACTGAACTTTGATTCCGTTTTAACTATATAAGATACACATGTTTACTCTTCATTTATTAGCTTTGGTGGAAGGTGATATTTAATGGCTCCAGAACAGAATGGAGARCACATATAGCCTTTCTGGGAAAGGATGCCTCTAACCTGCCCTTCTTTCCTGTTTCAGCCCAGTATCTGGCAGCAGCCCGTTCACCTGGCATGGTGTTCTCCTTCCTGSCCTACATTCAACCTTACGCCAACCCTCCAGGGTCCCTCGTGCCATCGCACAGCTCTGCCTCTGCTGGGGATCTCGCCGGASGCAGTGCAGAATACCGTGCTGGCAACACAGGCAATGGGGTTTTCTCACTCATTTTAAGAGAATTATAGTAGTTCAAACTGTGATAAAAGTTATTAAAAAAAGTTTAGGCGGTTTTCATGAGATRCAAGTTGCAACTACAGAAGCATACAAAGGATTTAAACACTATATCAATACATAATTAAATTTTGCCTTTCCAAATTTGTTTTGCTTCCATGTTTTAGCAAGGGAATGTAAATTTTTAGGAATGAGTCACTAAATCACACAAAATTTGGTATTTTATAGAGGYATTTTTAAAGTTCTATTTCCCTGGTGCACACGGGCATGCTTCATGAAGTGCATGATTAGAGTACACTAGACCTTCTCTTCCAATCTTTAGGTTGAGCACTTAACTACAGATCAGTTTCCCTCACAATTTCTCCTATACATTGATTCAGGAAAACTAGCTAGTTTCTGAAAAGTTATTTATCTTTTCCATTTCCTTTCAGTTTGGCTTTTTATTGGAAGGGACATCTAATCTCTCTGTCTGACCAAWATCAAATTTTCTTTCCCTAAGATGTGTGGAGAGATGGGGCAAAGGGTGAAGGGAAAAATCAATGTGGGGGAATAGGCTGGAATACCTACCAGAGAAAATGCTGGGGGGTAAAGATCCACCCCCTGACACTGGATGTGAGGCCAGGATGCTATTTAAAAATCCCGCCCTCAGGAATCTCGAAAGAGACTTCACCCCAATGGTCGGAAAGGATCCTTTCAAAGAGATAAAAATGATCATTAATCAAATGACTTGTTCTTTGGCTGATAAAAGAAGTTGACTTTTTAAAGAAAGAATAACCAAATCTCTGCAAAGTTAACAGTGGTTTCGCTGGAACAGACCTTATAAAAAGCAGATAAAAGTCTTTGTTTGCTTTTTAACCAAGTCAGGCAATACACAGCTTTAACCAGAAAGAGATTGTTTTCTGCATAAGTTGCAAATGGAGAATTCCAGCACTTCTAGGAGGAATGGAAAATGTTGATATTTTAAAGGCAAATTACAGCTATTGGATATTCATAATGCATTCCAAATGACTCTACCATAGAGGCATTTTACAGTTTTGTATACAAATCAAAAAGAGATCAGTAGACGTGAAGCTATACCAGCATACTAGTGTTTTAAAGCCACCTGACAAACCACCTGACAAAAGTCATGTCAGGCAAGAGGAGAAGGGGAACCAGAATTTGCAGTTATATTACTGACTTCTGGGTCAGGGCAGCTACATCAGTCAGACCTTCTATCACATCCCCCAATACCTGTCAATATATTGATGCAGACAAAAGCCAGGAGTATAGACATGGACTCTTTCTGTTTTGCTCTCATCAGAAGTTTTACACATTTTACACTTTCAATAGAATAAACTCTATGTTCTTCTCACTGCCTAAATGTACAGTTTTATTTCTGGAAACAAAGACTAYCTCATCTACCACTTTTAAAATAAGTACTTGTTACATATCTATTATAGTGATGATAAATAAGGACTCTTTATCATTTGATCCACTGTTTCAGCTTTCAGCATATGTACAGATACCTAGAGGCATCATTTCATCTAGCTCATGTTAGTGCTCAGTGAATGCCAGCATCAAAGATGGATCTGAAATGAGAGCTCTACACATCTTGCTTAAAAGCACAGAGTCATGATTCTCCCATCTTGCAATAAATTTAAATTGACAATCAGAATAATGTGTGTATTTTTTCAAGTACCTTAAGCAAGCATCCACACAAAAATTTAGGCAATGGCAAGTTTGTTTTCATCATCTTGCAGGTATTTCATAGTTGTTCTTTTAAGAGACAGAAAACATCTTAATGTTTATATACAATGAGAAAAATAAATGGCCCTCTTGAAATTTATGCAACAGTTGGGATTTTTTTTTAACTAATAAAAATATAGTGAGAAAAATTTAGCCTCAAAACACACATATGTTTTTGCTGAACTTAAAGTAGCCTAAGAGAGCTTTGGATTTTTGTCTGGTATTTTCAGGCAAGAGTTCTATTGTTTCTTCTCAATACGTTCCYCACTTGCCCTTTAAATTTGTTATTAGACCTGATGCAGTCTGTGGAAAAAGAATTGATTTAATTAGTGTTCTGAATGCAGTATTTTTATATCTGATGGTTAAAGATAAGGCATAAAAGTTTTCCCTCTGGTCACTCCAGAAAAGCCTAACTTTGGCAGTCTTGTCAAAGTGTTTCCAAACTCCATAGCTTTMATTTTAAAATATTTTCAGAAGTGATCATGAATAGAGAGTACAGAATGCAATACATAGAAATTCAATTTTAAAATGGAAAATTGTTCCATAAACTCCAAGATGTTTGATACTAAACAGCATCTTAAAACATGAAGGCTAAATAATGAACATATGAAGACTTCCCAAATAAAACTTGGCTTCTCTGTTTCAAAATATGAATTATACCAACCATAAAGTACACCCACTGTGAGTTACATGCCATATGTACAGACCTTCAGAAAAGCCAAACAGCTTGAGCTTCACCATTGACATTTTCCTGCATTTAAATGGTCCTAAATGGCAAATAACTCAAGTTTCCTAGCAGTGTTACAAAAAGTTACTTTGTTATAGAAAGTAATGGAGACAAAACCAAATTGATTTCACTTATTGTACATATTCAGAAATAAAAACAAGGAGAAGCAAATTTTGGAGCAATACAATCTGTGAATACTAAGAAGAGAGCTAGAGTGCTAAAATTATTGAGGCTTTATAAGCAGCAAATAACTAAAGGAATGCATATACATAATGTTTTTCTCTCACTGAAAAAGGTAGGATTCAGTTGCTTCAGCATAAATGCTTTGTGTCATTTGAGATACTGTAGAAAATCTGAGACATTCACATTTGAGTGGCAGATATGACAAGATCTGCAGGAGATTCGCACTCTTTGAGAGTAACAGCAAGGGGMAAAGCAGCAGTTGGATATCTAAGAGTAGGCATTTAGTGCCATTTTAGGCAACTGAATCCCATCCAAACAGTCCACTGTCACCTTAAAAATGTCTCCGATTAAGTAGAATACAGAGTTACAAGAACAAGAGCTCATTTAGTCTCTTCTAGAAGTCCACAAACAGCATCTGAAAAGGACRAGGTTGACAACATTCAGCCCTGAGCAGCATCCAGCAACATAAAAATGCAGACAGAAGACAGGTTGAAAGTTCATTCATGTTAAAACGTGCATGGTCCTAAACTAAAATATAGCATATSCCCCAGAATGAACAAATGGGTGCTTTTGGTATTATCGCCTGCACAATGTGAACAGRGTTTGAGACTCTATTACATGACTATATATGTGGAGGTTGACTATCGTTGCAGGTAGTTGGGAAAGAAATTTAATTCCCATAAGTCTCATCAATCGCCACTGGAAGGATAGAGATCTGATAAGAGCTTTGGGCATTTACAGTAACTTAGAAGATTTACTCAAATTTTTACTTGTTTGCATAAACATTCATGACATTTGAAAGAAAAACTGTGACAAAAAAATTGTGTTCAAGACAGAAAGGGAGAAAGCTCTCTTCTTTCTCTGTGAAAATAAATGAAAATAATTGCATTTCCTTCTATCTGAATATGTTTTTTTTATTTATTTTTTTTTAATTGGACAATGAAGATGTATTCTTTCTTCTTTTTCCAAATTGGAATCATGCTTAGCTAAAGAAAAAGTCCACCAAAAATGTGCCTGCTGCTTTATATCCTGCTGCTTTACACTCCAAATTGCAAAAGCAATATTAATTTTTTAAAGGTGTGTACTAGCAATGGAAATCTTCATGCTTACTTTAAACAATCTCTTTAAAGAAACCACACTGGACACTTGCAAGACGCTATGATATTATTTCCTTAGCTAACCAACTTTCTTGAGAAATGCCATTCTGTCAGCGCACATTACACAGAGACTAGACACCCGTTCTGTTGTTTTGCGTAAAAATTAACACTCATTATTTTATCAGTGGGTGGAGTTACACTAATGGGAAGAGTTTTTAGTATAAGGTCTTACTGGTTCTAAACTGGGAAAAGCAGACATGAATATTAAGCCATGATACCTGAATGCACTGAAATACAGCTGTTATTTAGCAGCTTACAGGCATGGTTTTATTAAGGAAAAATCCCAACTTCTCCATAGTTATACACTATGAACATCATGCAACCTTAACATGGGAAACTACGTTAATTGCAGATGCTAGTTGCAAAAGTGCATTGAAACAGTAAAACTATATGGCAGTACTCTGAATAGCTGACAGTTCATGAAGTATCCACCATTTACTGAGTTCCGTGATASTAGTTTATAACTCAGTGTAAATTCTCCTGTTTCACAATTATTACAGCTAAGTGCCTGTGCTCAGAAGCAGTGGGGGAGTGCTGAATCAATTAGCCTGCCTTCCTCCTTCATCTGTTGTTCCAGAGGGAATATCATCCCACAAATGGTAGAATTTGATAGGGAAATCACTGGTATAGCATCCTAAACTGGCAGGGTTTTAGTAGCTTATTACCACACAGAGCAGAAAGGCAAGAGGAGATAGCTGGGTAAAGGAAATACTTACGCTTAGTTCAGCTCCAGAGCACATACATTAATTCACACACATTTATTAGCACTTGCATCACGACAGCATGGCCAGCCAGCAGGAACAGCCATTTATCCTCACAGCAAAGGCACATCCCACAGCCTRGGGCTAGCAACATTTAAAACAAGAATTCAGCTCATCCCAAATTACAAGCATTACTCATGAAAACTAAATGGGTTTTCTGAGTATTTGTGAGCAAGTTGGTTACCTTCAGTYAAAACACAGTTTAGGAAAAACTCTCTAAGAAACTGAAAAAACTGCATCATGTATTTCTCCCTAATAGTCTTAAAAATGGAATAACAGATGCTTAAAATTTCTCTTTTTGCTGTATCTTAGAGAGATTGCGTGCACTTGAAAATTTTATTTTAGAAGAAAAGGTCCGGTTTTTTCTGTTATTCTGCATAAGAAAGTTTCTCTCTCAGAAAAGGCTGAAGGGTAGCATCCAACTGCACCACATCCCCAGCAGGACTGCCCTTTTTCAAAAGTCAGGTGCCATTATTCTCAATAGGACTGAAATTGTATCTTGCCTACAGTTAGGTGATTATTCTGAGAAGTGCAGCAGTCTTCCAAAGTATTCAGTGACCCCAGATTCACAAACTGCTCTTAAAGAGAGCCATTAGATCACTGGAAACAATAGGATGTAGTAGCCTCTTACACAAAATGCTGTAACCAAAATGGCTGTGGTGCAGACGTGCCCTAAGAGCAATAGGAACTAACACACATGTAGAGGACAACTCTAAGAAATTCAAGGAGATTGCACCTTTGTTGACGAATCAGTTTTCTGTTACAAAGAATGGCAAAACTTACTAGAAATTCATAAAGAACTCTTTTTAAAAGCTTTGGGTCAGATATACTTATTAGAAAAAGTAGAAGAGAGGTGAACACTAGAAATACACGTATCTGGAAGAAGGAAAAACGTGTATGGAGATATGTGTTCTTTGTAGAAAATAAAAGGGCAAGCAAAAGGGAGGACAGAAGGACTGATGAAAGAACTTAACACAGAGGTTTGGAAGAGATTTGCATATATACTTAACTGCCTTGCATTGGCCTAGCTGTGACAAACAATTGTATACTCAACTTAATCAATCCATATGTTCTGGCTGGCTTGTAACTTGCTTTTTTCTTAAAAAAAGAGCTTTAATAATTTCAGTAGAAATGCAGGGAAATACAAAATGAACATACTCTATGATGTTTAGAAAAAATAAAGATTAGAAAGCCTAGAATGGTTTTTGGTATTTTGTTATTCTAGGACTGTGCCATGATTTTGAAGGGCCTGATCTGAGATTTTTAGTATTCAGCAGCAACCTGCATTTAAAGTATAGTGAATTACTGTAAAGATTTTTTTAACCCTTGTTTATTAGTCATATACAGTATTTAAATAAGAATGGGAATTTCCATCAAAAAACAGACTTAAGGTTTAACCAGCCATCCACAGTGAAGTACACTGAGGTACTTCAGTGAACTTGAGCCTGTACATGGAATGTGTATTATGAAACATATGAGGCAACTTTAATGTTAACCCTCATTCCTTTTCTGCCGCCGCCAGTCGGCTAAGGGAGACTTAGTGTTGCCTTTGTTTGATCTAGCGTGGGGACAGAGGCACTGCCACGACACAAGCACTGCTGGAGTTGTGATGGCCTCGTGGAAATGTTATACAAACCCAGAGGTTTGTCTCTTTCAGTATCCAAGCGATATTTTTGGGAAGAGCAGGGAAGCTTTCTGGCACCCAGGCTCAACAAATAATCTGAAGAAGGGTTTGTGTGTCTGAAAACATTTCTGTTTTCTTCTCCAGTGACAATAAATAATAACAATAATAAAGGACCTGTTCCTACAAATGCTGCTTTGCTTATTTTCACTGTGAGGTTTTTGCATGATAGCACAATGAGTAGTTCAGGCGTCTGGATTATTTATTTCCATGCTTTGTTGGGTTTACTTTTCAGTTTGATTTTAACTCTGAATTTCCTTAATTTTATTGGTTTGGGAAGAATAAAGCATCCACATGTTTTGGCCTCATTTCTGAGAAGTATACCACTATAACCTAGTTCTTGGCGAAAATATTTTAAAAGGCCTGCTTTTCTGTATCAAGTCCCCTAATCTCTGCTCCAGGCTTAAATTTATGGGATCTATCTGGAAACGTGAAGAAGACAAACACTTGGTAGGGCAAAACTGCTGTTCAGGTCTCCAACCCTGAAGAGGTTAACCTTGAGATCCTTGTGAAAGACAATGCTTTCCTATGAACCTGAAGTGCTGGAGTTCTCTTTTTTCTTGACTGGCAAATGGGAATAAACCCAGACTTAGGAATATTTACATAGAATGAGACTATTTTAGAAAATCCCAATTATAGCAAGTTTTGGCTTTACTGACAACTTCTCTGGGAGAAAAAGCAAATGCTGAAAGAATCTTACAATTCCTAAGGAAGAACTGATGAAAGTTACAGAATATTTGGGTAGAATATTAACATCTAATTTAATTTCCCTTGCTGCTTCTAGACAAACAGGCAATTTGGGGGAAAAAAAATGAGGGAATCGCTTGAAAAGAGTTCTACAAACACTATAGCCATTTATTTTGTGATGTGTTAAATGTCAATGCACACTGAAGTTCTGGTTGCTGAGAAGACTGGTGTGACAACATTAATAGGATTAAGACTTTTAACAGCAATAACAACTGTTGTGTTGAATCATCTTTGTAGTCTTAATGGAATAGTAATTGGAAATACTGTGCTTCTGTTAGGGGATAAAACAATCTGTGTATGTTTAAGCCRTCTATTAAATAAGTATTTTTCAGTCAGTGCTTAAACTGAAAATAGCTTTAGCACAATGCTAAACAAGAACTGAAATCTTTAGGTATTTATAGCTACATATTATTATAGTATGATACCCAGAACACTGTTCCAAGCACTGTATGTTGTACATTTGGATTTCATTATCACGCACGGATTATCAAAGTAAGCGGAAATACTTTGAAATTATAATTTTCATTCACAATAGAAAAAACAAAGCCTGCAATACTGGCCAAAACCTTTGTGATTCATTTTGTACACATCATGATTTTGGGGAATGATTAGCCCATTTATAATTAGCAATATTAATTTCATTTCAGTTGTCTGTTATCACCCAGTTTTCATGATTTTGGAAGGAAAGATTCTGACTAAAATCTGAGCATTCCTATGATATGGAATTCTTCATCCTTTAAGACAGGAACCTCCCATGTGAAATGCTGATGGGGTCTTATAAATGGGATGGTTAAGGGCTTTTTAAATTTTCAGATGTTCTTTTTCATGGTATTTCCATAAAAAGAGAGATAATAAGTTTTAATTTTGTACTTCATGTTTAAAAATTGCAGTGAGTTTTAATTTAATGAGTGAAATAGCTTTTCATGGGTGACATCTGAAGATGAATGTATTCATGCAGCCTGCTGTAAATTCTGCAGTTCTGCAATTAAAGCTCTGATTATCTACTCTATTAGCCTTGCTAGCCTGTAACAGTATGAACAASGAGTAGGAGACAAATGCTCTCCACTTTTAGACAGCAACTAGTATCATTGAAAAAGACTCACTATTTTCTGTTAAGAAAAACACTTGGAGCTGAAGTTCCAAAGAGTCAATTGACAAAAAATGATTTTTTGTTAAACAAATGTAGAGTATAAATTGAGGGTGAGGATTTCTTTCACTATTCACATTCATAATTGTTTTCGTTACTGCTGAGCAGTGCTTACACAGAGCCAAGGCCTTTTCTRCTCCTCACCCCACCCCACCAGCGAGGAGGCTGGGGGTGCACAAGGAGTTGGGAGGGGACACAGCCGGGACAGCTGACCCCAAMTGACCAAAGGGACATCCCACATCATATGGCGTCATGCTCAGCATATACAGCTGGGGGAAGAAGAAGGAAGGGGGGATGTTTGGAGTGATGGCGTTTGTCTTCCCAAGTAACCGTTACGCGTGATGGAGCCCTGSTTTCCTGGAGATGGCTGAACACCTGCCTGCCCATGGGAAGCAGTGAATGAATTCCTTGTTGTGCTTTGCTTGTGTGCGCGGCTTTTGCTTTACCTRTTAAACTGTCTTTATCTCAACCCACGAGTTTTCTCGCTTTTACCCTTCTGTCTCTCTCCCCCATCCCACCAGGGGGGAGTGAGCAAGCGGCTGGGTGGGGCTTAGTTGCCAGACAACACCATTCACAATTCACATTTCACTAATACCAAGGAAATTAAGTATAAAGGTTTGATTTTCTTCTTGGTTACAAACATCAAGTGACTCCCTCAAATAAATGATGCCAAGATCAGAAGTAGGAAGATCGCTATCATTATCGTGATCTCAGATGAACGCTTTGATTAGAAATGTATTATATACTGGTTTACATTTACAAATATATATGCTAGATAAAAAAACCTCTATGCCTAGGCTCAATGAAGGTGTCCCAGCCCACACCTGATAACCCATGTTAGAAGCCAGGTTGTAGGCAGCTCCTGTAGCTATCTGATGGGCTTTGACATATGCATGGGCATTATGCTTCCTTTTTTTGGAAAATGCTACTGACCAAAGAGAATTAGCTGTGCTTGTTAGTTATCTCTTTGTGGATATCAGTGTATTCAGAGGATTTTCTCTCAAAGACCGCTTGGTGTTAAGGGTGAATGCCATGAGGTAAAACCTCTCTCATCTGATCTTCCTTGTGCTAGTTTTGGCAACAGTGATTCTGGCAAGATGAATATTGGGCAGTCAGTGTTTAAATAGGCCATGAAGTCACATTTTTCAATGCTTATAAAGGCATTCATTGAAAATTGGAAGTAAATTGCCAATCTTATCTAAACCAGCAAAACAGTGTTTGTAKGCTGAAGAACATACTCAACTACAGCTAAGAGGAAAAAAGAAGAAAAGGAAAGAGTAGAGACTCATTTCCAAAGTGGTTAGGTTATTATCAGTCTAGGGAGAAATTAACAAATTTCTGTTGTTTCACAAAGAAAGGAAATCAATTATGTGAATTCTACAAACTACAGTATGGTAGTTTGTTTCAGATTTCTACTATTATGAAAATTCTGACTATGCTTCTCTAGATGAAATATTGAAGTGAAGTCATTATCAGCTAAACTTGTTTACTTTCAAATTTTATTCAGTAGAAATTAGCTTGTTAAAGTTTAGTAGGAAAATGACAATATTTACCAATTGATGCAGTCATGAATCTATTCTGGAATGTCAGACTSAATACATTTGCCTCTTAAAATGTGTTTACAGGATTGCCATTAGTGTTTTGTGCTTATATTAAGAATATATTTAAACTGAGTACTCTGTAAACTCACACCATCTAATTATAGTGTTTTTAAAAAATATGGTTTTTTTCCCCACATTGCTTCTCTCTTTCAATTGTGTCGCCCTTAACAGTTTTATCATCTACTTCTGATTTATAAGCAGTGCCAAGGCTRTGTTTATCTGTGAAGAACTGTAAGATTTAAGAAGCAGTATTTTTTGCAAACTGTATTTCCAACCAAAACTTCAAGAGTCTGGAATGGATCCCAGACAGTTTGCATCTAAATTATTTATTCATCTGGAACTAAACTATGCATGTATTAAGAATCAGAAAGACAATTATAGTCTGTGAAATGGATACAGCAAGACTCACAGTAGAAAGGAAGTAAAGAAAATAATTTGGAGGTCAGGAATATACAGAGAACATAGTGATGGGCTGAGTGAATAGATTCTGAATAAACAGTTTACAGATAAAAACTCTATTAAAATGATGGCATTGTTTTGTGTGGACGTTGATGATAGTGCTAGAAGAATGGTGGAAGCAGAAATAATTTATCTGCCTTGGCTGGAGATGCAATGCTGAGTGAGATGGAAGCAAAATGCGYGGGTGTGTGTTCACTGCAAACCTCTGTTGTTAAAGTTCTCACTTGCTCTCCAGAGCAGAACACAGAAAACACATGGCACTTTTCAACAAACTATAACTCAAACAAGTCAGAAGAGACTTTCATTGCATATGACTGTTCTGCCTCCAAATTTCAAAGATTTCTTGCTAATCACTGAAAATGGTTACTTTCAGCAGCTTTTACTTCTGTACACTGGAAAATTTATCTGTACGTGGGAAGCATGTCCCAACTGGCAACATTCTATACAAGTGCTTTGATTCCTGTGTGAGGAGGATGTGTCTGGTTTGAGATAAAGACAAACTCTTCCTTACTCAGAGAAACATATCTGTAGTTTGCTAAAACAAACTGGTATTACTTCTCCTCAAGAAGTTCCTTTCTTTTATCTTCTGCTCTCTTTCTGTCCCATCCAAAGCATTTCAGCTATAGTTGTTTATAGCAATCCTTGCATTAGAAAGCAGATGATGTTGTAAATAACCAAAGGTTTCTTTTCCTCACATCCAACTCTCATGTTTCCACAAAATACAATATCAGATCATTTATATGAGAAAATTACCAATCCATATTTTAATTCTTCTTCTTCATATGAATCTGCTGTTAAAGATATCTCAAGCTTGTTGCCTTCCATTAGAAGTTTAGGTATGAGCCTTTAAGCTGTAGTAAAGACCACAATACAACCTCCTGAGGCAGAGGTTTATACCATAAAGCATGTGTGACATCTGGACAACYGCTACCATAACCACCTGCTGAACTAGCATTTCCCTAGGTCTGATGGTCTCTCTATTTTGGGGTGACAGGAGATTGATAACAAAGGTCTTCCTTACTCTAGTTCTGGTAAACTTAGCGACCATAACTTGTTCTTAAGTATTAACCTGTACTGCATTGCTGGCATTCCCCCTTCAACAAATTACCAATGTTGGTCTTGCATGTTCTGTTTCATCACAAATTTGGCAAAGTGAACTGGTAGGCCTAAACAACATAGAATATGAAAAACTTATTGTTTCATTCCTTACTCACATACTTGCAAACAAATGTAAAATTTAGAGAGATGTGAACTAAAGAAGGGATGCAGCTTTTATGGAACAGTTTTAATGACTCAAACATTTATCAGTCAATCAATGTTCAAGCATACAAGCTGTCAACTTTGCATATTAGGTGAATTAGGGTATGTTCATGCAATGCATTCTCTTGTTTCTTCTGTGAAGGCTTTAATTCAGACAGCTGGTAACTAGAACCTGGCAGCATAATATGGTTGAAAGTGCTAACACCAATACTATTGGTACATAAAGATTGCCAGTACATCCCATATCAGAAAGCACAGATAACTGTGCTCTATTTTTGTTAGTGACACAGACATTTATATCAGTTTTAAAAAGTTATTTAAGGATCTCAAAAGAAGCATAGCCAGCAGGTCAATGGATTCTGCCTCTTTAACTCTGCCCTGGTGAGTACTCCCACCTGCAGTACTGCGTCCAGCTCCGGAACCCTCAGCACAGGAAAGACATGGACCTGTTGGAGTGGTTCCAGAGGAGGGCCACAAAAATGATCAGGGGGATGGAACCCCTCTCCTATGGAGAAAGGCTGAGAGAGTTGGGGTTATTCAGCCTGGAGAAGAGAAGGCTTCGGGGAGACCTTATTGCAGCCTATTACTACTTAAAGGGGGCTCATAAGAAAGATGGGGACAGACTTTTTAGCAGGGCCTGTTGCAACAGGACAAGGGGGAATGGTTTTAAACTAAAAGAGGGTAGATTTAGACTAGATATAAGGAAGAAATTTTTCACAATGAGGGTGGTGAAACACTGGCACAGGTTGCCCAGAGAGGTGGTAGATGCCCCATCCCTGGAAACATTCAAGGTCAGGTTGGACGGGGCTCTGAGCAACCTGATCCAGTTGAAGATGTCCCTGCCCGTGGCAGGGGGGCTGGACTACGTGACCTTTAAAGGTCCCTTCTAATCCAACTATTCTATGATTCTATGATCGCAACTTACAAAAAAAATCTAGTTGCTATCTTGTACCTGTTTGCTTTAATGAGACTTACGCATTTTCTGTGGTTTGCAGAAGTACTGAGATACATATCTCCATCCTTAAGATACCTAAAATCCATTGGACTAGAGAAGATTAATATTATTTATAATATTCACTACATTTGACAACTCCTCTATAATAAAGTTCCAGCATTATTAGGTTATTTAATTGTAATGGTTATGGCTTCAATAGCACTCTGCCTCCTGGGTTTCCAAACACTTCATAAATGAACTTGAAGTCTCCACAATAACCCCTTCGTACATGTAAGGCAGCAGGCTTATCCAAAGAATCGCAGAAATGCAAACAAAACTGTGAGGGTGAACAAGAACTCTTCAGCCACAAGCAAACTTTAGACACATAAAGATAATACACTGCAAATAACTTTGTACCAAACTGAAAGCACCATGGATATATTATTTGATACACTCCAAGTTTGAGTTTAGTTAAGCCAGTGAGAATGGCAGCTGTTTCTCTTAAAAAAACTAACAATGGGGACTTAAGAGTCACCATGATTATGTCTCCCATCTTTCATCTTGTCACCTCAAGGAGCAGCTGTGTTCCTTGATATCAAACATGGATCTAGACCCAACACCCACCATGGGACAGAAACATTGAATTATCTCTGTTATTTTGGTATCTAATCTAGATTTCTCCCCTAAAAGTGCAGTCTTAGCATAACATCTTAACTCAAAAGATCATGAAACAACATGATGGTAAAACCTGGTGTGATAAGGCTTCTACCTTAAGCAAGACACATCGGTTCGCTTATTATCAAGAACCAACTGTAGTCCGTAAAAACAGAGAGATATATTCCCCTAACCGTGACAGTCTTTCTGGTACAAGGTCTTATTGTACGTCATTGCAGCCTACTGTAGCTTTATTGCCAGTCTTTCATTCTTTACGTGACTGGTAGTACAAGAACTACAACTGGAAACACTAAGACACTAATGGCAGCACGAAAGTAAGCAAATATAGTCTGAGGCAATGAGACGCCAGTCCTGACTATGTCACAACATGATCCATACAAGCTTGTATTCTAAGTTGTATTCTGTGATTTAACTCTTTTTGCTTGGTACTTTCCTCAAGTTTCCCCAGGCTAGAGTATCATAGCTGTGCTCATTAGGTGTAGTTAAGGACTTTCATTTCCTACTTCCAGTTGATATAATCACTCTGGTGATTTGAAGTTTGGCAGATATGTGCTATATATACTAGACATTTCTCCACAAGAATGTAGTTAAAGTTTTAATTTTTAGGCTGCTCTGTGTCAGGGAACTGCCCATCTATGTTTCTATATCATGGCCAAATTCAGTAAAATTAATTTATATTGGCAGTGAAGAAACCAGAAATTATTTTAAATTTGATTTGGTTTTTATTATTGTTGTCTGCACTAATTCAGTTGCCTTATGTTCCACACTTCATAGCTAACATGCCCCAAATGAACAACTGCTAAATTCCTTGTGTCTATACAATGATTCATTGCTTTGCTATTTTCTAATTCCATCAATATTCTCTCCTTACTGCTTAGTCTTTTTATTCTCTCTTGGCAATTCAAACACATTACCCATTTCATTTTCTGAGATTCTTACCATTCATACCTGATTTTACATGGTTTGCAACCTTATACTCAACAGCTCCATTACGGAACTTACATAGAAAGCTAAATTTGCAAGAAATTTATATCATCATTCAAAGGTCTTGGCTGAAATTGCAAAACTGAAGTTATTAAGACAAAAGGGTTTTTCCAGGCTAATTTTAATCAGCTATTGCAATGAATATAGGTGTATGATTTTTTGAAGTGTTTTGGCTTTTCTGGTTTTCTAATCAACCAGACATGGTAACACACCTGAATTAAGTAATGTCCACTGGCATTTCACTAAGCTGCATCTCCCAAAAATGGCAATATGCTGCTCCTGATACTGTGGAGGCATTTCACAAGCAAAATACTGGGCGGTACGGGTGGATGGATATGCCTGCATATGACAGTCATGACGATCCCTGAAGCATATACCAAAATCCTGTCTATAGTCTGGATATTGAATTAACTGAAAAGATGAAACAGAACACACAAACAACTTTTGCATGTGGTAATGACAATTTGATTTCCAGTTCATTCCTTTACTGCTGATCTGCATATGTTTTTATAATAACAAAAAGACAGTTATAAGAGTTGCAAGTAGCAAGACTTACACCAGTTTCAATTTTACTTGATCAAGTTATGCCTCGTGAAGTTTACCACAGCACAATGCATTAAAAAGGAAAGAGGACCCACTCAGACTAACTTCATTTCTTAGAACCAGAAAAAATAATTAAAACATTTGCAAATACTTAGAAGATGGCAGTGTGGTAAGTAACAACCTGCACACATTTCTCAAGAGCAAATACCACACCAGCCTAATTTCTGCCTGTGACAAATAGGTCTCACAGATAGAAGAGTTACAGTAATGTTATATTCGCATATCCCAGATCRGTCACAGTCAAGACAGAGCACTATGCTTTCCTGTTCTGATGTAACCACTGCACAGTCAGGGTAATAACAGCTGGGAAACTGTCCTCAGTGGTTCACTGTCAACCTGGAAAGACACAAATAGTATGGTCCAGAGCTTTTGCTACTGTCCTGTTTTCTCCTTAATGACTGGGATGCTGGAACTGAGAGTGTGTTTCTAAATMTGAGAAAGACACCAAAGTGGAAGGAGCTCTTGGAGATTAGGTTCAGAAGGCAAAATGACTTGGCATGCTAGGGAACAGTGTGAGAAGACGTAGAACAAAATTCTGTGAAAACAAAGCAGATCAATGGAGAAGGCAGTAAGCAACCACACAAATACATCCTGGAGGAAAGACTAGACAGCCAGCTGTTTCACAGGGGAAGATCTATGGGTAATAATAAATCAAAATAAAACCCAGTAATGACTGCTATTGAAAACCACGCATATTTAAAGATGAGCAACACAGTTTACATTTAAAATAATTCTTTCCTGTTTACTAGGGGAAGGTGAGACTCAGCATCCACTGTATCCACGTTTGAAAGCCATACTTTAAAAAAGATATGAATTGACTGGAAAGAGTCCAAAGGAAAGCATTAAGAAAGACCAAAGGTCTAGCAAACATACCATGAAGAAAGACTTGACAGAACCTGGGTGATTTACCGAAGACAGTAAAGACATTATAATGGTCTACAAATGTAAAATATTGCTGCAAAGAGGAAAGGCACAAACTGTTCCACCACAGACAGGAAAAGAGTTAATGGCCTTAAGGTGCAGTAAAAAAAAATTCAATTTAACACTAGGAAGGTTAAGTATGAGGATAGTTAAACACTCAACAGATTGCCCAGGGAAGCTGTGGAATCTTCACCAGGAGAGGTTTCTGAGAATAGGATAGGCAACCATCTATCCAGACTAGTTTAAATATAATTGTTTCTGCCTTGGGGCAGGAAGATGGACAAGATGACCTCTCAGTGTCCTTCACAGCCCAATGCTGTATATTCTGTGAATTACAAGAGAATGATTTGTTGTTGAAAAATAGTACAAAGTTAAGCATTTATTTAATTTGCCTTTTAAAAGGRCACAACCCTGCTTCAATTTTGAGAGTACTGTAATATTTAACAATTAGGTTGAAGCTTACCAAATAATGCTTCTGGTATAATTTGACTTTGCTAGGCTCTAAAATACATCAGAACCTCTCTTAGCTATCATTATCAATTATTCTCAAACTCAGCATGTCTCGGTATTAATTTCATTGAGAGCACGCACCTCACGTCTCAGCAAAGATTTAGCAACAACAAAGTTGCAACAGGACTTTACCAATGCATGTGTAAAGAGTAAGAAATGAATGTACAGTTATCAAAATAAATCAGCCAAACACAGCTTGTGAATCAGGATTATTGATTGCTTTATATACACTCTTTAACCCCCTCACTCCTTTACCTGTCAATTGCAGTTGCAATTGTCATTTATAATTGTTCTCCTCATTGCTCATATGGTTTTCCTACACAGGCAACAGATCAGCCATGTTGTTGCAGCAAACCTTTCAGCACAGTACAATCTTGTTTCCCTGTGTTATTCATTAAATCTTCTGGTTACAGTTGTTAAAAAGCCCCAACCCTTCATATATCACTGACACATCATAACTATCTTTAACTTATTGTACCATATTCTTCTCTACTTTAATGGTGGAGGAAGAAATTGCATACTTTATTCAGAAGATAGATGGAAATGCAATCACTTGCAGTTAATAATTATGCTAATTATGCAAATTGATGACCACGCTTCTCCTTAAAAAGAAAAAAAATCTGGCCATTTCTTATCTACAAGACTTTGTCTTTTTATGGCTGTTAGTAACAATGATTTTTGCTACCTATTTTTCTACTAGAACCACATCTCATATCAATGCATCTAAATATCTTTGAAAGTCAGATCCTACACAGACATCTGAACGCAAAGGATCCTGAAGAAAGTGAAATCCTGTTTCTCAGGCATAACTTATAAAAGTAGAATTATAAAAGTTTAGTTATGTTAGATACCGTATCATGGTCAGATTAAGCTGCTGCTAACAAGATGTTAGCTGTTTGACAGTTTGACAATATGCTTTTTCTTCATTGCTTATCATCCTGTGAAAGATGTTACAGCAGAGTTAACAGTTATAATGTATAGCTTGCTAGCTGTAAAACAGAAAAGCAGAACGCAGAAATGTGACTGATTTGAACTTCAGGAAACCATAACGACCCTTTAATTTTTGCAGAAAAAAAATCTCAAATTGTAATGAATCAAATAAAAATTTAATTTTTCCAGAGGTTTAAAACCTAATTTCTTTTAAGTATGTGTCATTCAGGAGAATCAAGTATTGTGTATTCTGAACTTTTGGGTGCAACCTTCCAACAAATGGAATGTATGGTAATTTGTATGCGTTACCTGAAATATCCACATGCATGYGTGCATGTGTAAAAATAACTCAGTACTATCAACATTAATTATGTTCTTCAAATACAGTTCACTAAGGGTAACCTATCTTGCAAGAAGGCTATAGATGATACTTAGTTTTGTCTGTGTTACAGCAGTCATGTCCACAGCTCTAACTTTCAACTCTTTATTTTGGATGACATTTTAATAAATTGATCTATTAAATTTGGCTAACAGTGCAGGTGGTGGTTGTGGTTTTTGCGTTAATTTGCTGGCCACAGCAACACTGAATTCAGTAATGTGTTGTGATATTTATCTATGAAACATGATACAAAGGAAAATAAAGACACTGAGCCAAATTTAAATTTCCAGCTCCACTCACTGAACAATTTATAACACAACTGAAATTCTGCTGCTTTGTGTATCATTATGTGCACAGCTACAATATGCTTCATCAGACAAATTCAGGTTTATGCCTAATGCCATGTAAAGCCCACTGGCTAATGTGACATGCATATAGTCTCACCACCACTCTGTGTCACAGTGGATTGTCCATAAGCAGAACAGAAGATATTCAGGCATGAATAATGTCTTCACACCCTGCCATGTTGCTGTACCCTGCTGTATCTGTGTTGCATAAGGCAGGTGTAAGTGCCTGTCAGTGCAAGGGGTGGGTTCAAGGGGTGGGTCTGAAGCCATTTTGGTCTCCAACAAGTACATCTGTGCCTGGAGATGCCAGTGATGTTTTCAGTGATGTACTGAGATTACTGACAGAAGTAAATGTCAAGATTTGAGATTGGTTACACTCTATGTTATAAACAACACTATAATGCTAATATGGAATTTATTAACATCGTATGTTTTCTGTTGGCCCTAAAGGTTTTACTTTTCAGAAATCAATGATAAATACTGTAATGTAGGTCATATTTTTTTTGTGTATAATCATAATCATACTTTGTAAGCTATTATGGTGTAGCCTACTTCAAGTACGCACAACTCTTAAAAGGTCAACATTTAAACTTTGCACAATCACATTTCTTGGGAGTACAATTTCACCATCCATGACCAAGGTAAGAATGTTGCAAACACTGCCATAAAATTTCCTCAAGCCTTTTGCCTAACAGCTAAGTATACAATACTGTGTATAATAGACATATGTATTGCAAAATATGTCACCTTCCAAAATGAATTCTGAACCCCATTTAACTGTCTCAACCTGTTAACAAGTTGGAGAAAAGGGCGACATTAGATTCATTACACTAAGGGCTCAAAGGCCTAGAACAAAATGTCTTGGATGAAAAAAAAATAAATTCATTATTATCTACTTCATGTTTGATAAATGAAAAATGGGTCAGATATGAAGAGTTACATACTACAAAATTGTAGTGAAAGAGGATCATGCTGCTGTTTTGCCTTCCTCATAGACAAGGCAAGGTACGCTGACCTCAGGACTCTTCTTGCACTGAACAGGTTATATACAATAATTTAAAAAGAAACTCAATGATTAAAGCTTTGAATTTAATCTGCCAGATGACTGACTAAAGATTTCAGAACTGTGATAGCATTCACAATTTGAAACTCACTAAAGCAAAACAGTGAGGAGACAATAAGGAAGTTGAAGGTGTCATTCCAAACCCAGACTTGATTTTATGGGGATGTGAGCTTACACAGAACCAAAAATCTAGGTGCTATCTTCGTTCATCCTCCTTTTGTGAAGGGATTAATTTGAAAGTTCTTCTGGAGAATNGGTTGCCCAGAGAGGTGGTAGATGCCCCATCCCTGGAAACATTCAAGGTCAGGTTGGACGGGGCTCTGAGCAACCTGATCCAGTTGAAGATGTCCCTGCCCGTGGCAGGGGGGCTGGACTACGTGACCTTTAAAGGTCCCTTCTAATCCAACTATTCTATGATTCTATGATCGCAACTTACAAAAAAAATCTAGTTGCTATCTTGTACCTGTTTGCTTTAATGAGACTTACGCATTTTCTGTGGTTTGCAGAAGTACTGAGATACATATCTCCATCCTTAAGATACCTAAAATCCATTGGACTAGAGAAGATTAATATTATTTATAATATTCACTACATTTGACAACTCCTCTATAATAAAGTTCCAGCATTATTAGGTTATTTAATTGTAATGGTTATGGCTTCAATAGCACTCTGCCTCCTGGGTTTCCAAACACTTCATAAATGAACTTGAAGTCTCCACAATAACCCCTTCGTACATGTAAGGCAGCAGGCTTATCCAAAGAATCGCAGAAATGCAAACAAAACTGTGAGGGTGAACAAGAACTCTTCAGCCACAAGCAAACTTTAGACACATAAAGATAATACACTGCAAATAACTTTGTACCAAACTGAAAGCACCATGGATATATTATTTGATACACTCCAAGTTTGAGTTTAGTTAAGCCAGTGAGAATGGCAGCTGTTTCTCTTAAAAAAACTAACAATGGGGACTTAAGAGTCACCATGATTATGTCTCCCATCTTTCATCTTGTCACCTCAAGGAGCAGCTGTGTTCCTTGATATCAAACATGGATCTAGACCCAACACCCACCATGGGACAGAAACATTGAATTATCTCTGTTATTTTGGTATCTAATCTAGATTTCTCCCCTAAAAGTGCAGTCTTAGCATAACATCTTAACTCAAAAGATCATGAAACAACATGATGGTAAAACCTGGTGTGATAAGGCTTCTACCTTAAGCAAGACACATCGGTTCGCTTATTATCAAGAACCAACTGTAGTCCGTAAAAACAGAGAGATATATTCCCCTAACCGTGACAGTCTTTCTGGTACAAGGTCTTATTGTACGTCATTGCAGCCTACTGTAGCTTTATTGCCAGTCTTTCATTCTTTACGTGACTGGTAGTACAAGAACTACAACTGGAAACACTAAGACACTAATGGCAGCACGAAAGTAAGCAAATATAGTCTGAGGCAATGAGACGCCAGTCCTGACTATGTCACAACATGATCCATACAAGCTTGTATTCTAAGTTGTATTCTGTGATTTAACTCTTTTTGCTTGGTACTTTCCTCAAGTTTCCCCAGGCTAGAGTATCATAGCTGTGCTCATTAGGTGTAGTTAAGGACTTTCATTTCCTACTTCCAGTTGATATAATCACTCTGGTGATTTGAAGTTTGGCAGATATGTGCTATATATACTAGACATTTCTCCACAAGAATGTAGTTAAAGTTTTAATTTTTAGGCTGCTCTGTGTCAGGGAACTGCCCATCTATGTTTCTATATCATGGCCAAATTCAGTAAAATTAATTTATATTGGCAGTGAAGAAACCAGAAATTATTTTAAATTTGATTTGGTTTTTATTATTGTTGTCTGCACTAATTCAGTTGCCTTATGTTCCACACTTCATAGCTAACATGCCCCAAATGAACAACTGCTAAATTCCTTGTGTCTATACAATGATTCATTGCTTTGCTATTTTCTAATTCCATCAATATTCTCTCCTTACTGCTTAGTCTTTTTATTCTCTCTTGGCAATTCAAACACATTACCCATTTCATTTTCTGAGATTCTTACCATTCATACCTGATTTTACATGGTTTGCAACCTTATACTCAACAGCTCCATTACGGAACTTACATAGAAAGCTAAATTTGCAAGAAATTTATATCATCATTCAAAGGTCTTGGCTGAAATTGCAAAACTGAAGTTATTAAGACAAAAGGGTTTTTCCAGGCTAATTTTAATCAGCTATTGCAATGAATATAGGTGTATGATTTTTTGAAGTGTTTTGGCTTTTCTGGTTTTCTAATCAACCAGACATGGTAACACACCTGAATTAAGTAATGTCCACTGGCATTTCACTAAGCTGCATCTCCCAAAAATGGCAATATGCTGCTCCTGATACTGTGGAGGCATTTCACAAGCAAAATACTGGGCGGTACGGGTGGATGGATATGCCTGCATATGACAGTCATGACGATCCCTGAAGCATATACCAAAATCCTGTCTATAGTCTGGATATTGAATTAACTGAAAAGATGAAACAGAACACACAAACAACTTTTGCATGTGGTAATGACAATTTGATTTCCAGTTCATTCCTTTACTGCTGATCTGCATATGTTTTTATAATAACAAAAAGACAGTTATAAGAGTTGCAAGTAGCAAGACTTACACCAGTTTCAATTTTACTTGATCAAGTTATGCCTCGTGAAGTTTACCACAGCACAATGCATTAAAAAGGAAAGAGGACCCACTCAGACTAACTTCATTTCTTAGAACCAGAAAAAATAATTAAAACATTTGCAAATACTTAGAAGATGGCAGTGTGGTAAGTAACAACCTGCACACATTTCTCAAGAGCAAATACCACACCAGCCTAATTTCTGCCTGTGACAAATAGGTCTCACAGATAGAAGAGTTACAGTAATGTTATATTCGCATATCCCAGATCAGTCACAGTCAAGACAGAGCACTATGCTTTCCTGTTCTGATGTAACCACTGCACAGTCAGGGTAATAACAGCTGGGAAACTGTCCTCAGTGGTTCACTGTCAACCTGGAAAGACACAAATAGTATGGTCCAGAGCTTTTGCTACTGTCCTGTTTTCTCCTTAATGACTGGGATGCTGGAACTGAGAGTGTGTTTCTAAATCTGAGAAAGACACCAAAGTGGAAGGAGCTCTTGGAGATTAGGTTCAGAAGGCAAAATGACTTGGCATGCTAGGGAACAGTGTGAGAAGACGTAGAACAAAATTCTGTGAAAACAAAGCAGATCAATGGAGAAGGCAGTAAGCAACCACACAAATACATCCTGGAGGAAAGACTAGACAGCCAGCTGTTTCACAGGGGAAGATCTATGGGTAATAATAAATCAAAATAAAACCCAGTAATGACTGCTATTGAAAACCACGCATATTTAAAGATGAGCAACACAGTTTACATTTAAAATAATTCTTTCCTGTTTACTAGGGGAAGGTGAGACTCAGCATCCACTGTATCCACGTTTGAAAGCCATACTTTAAAAAAGATATGAATTGACTGGAAAGAGTCCAAAGGAAAGCATTAAGAAAGACCAAAGGTCTAGCAAACATACCATGAAGAAAGACTTGACAGAACCTGGGTGATTTACCGAAGACAGTAAAGACATTATAATGGTCTACAAATGTAAAATATTGCTGCAAAGAGGAAAGGCACAAACTGTTCCACCACAGACAGGAAAAGAGTTAATGGCCTTAAGGTGCAGTAAAAAAAAATTCAATTTAACACTAGGAAGGTTAAGTATGAGGATAGTTAAACACTCAACAGATTGCCCAGGGAAGCTGTGGAATCTTCACCAGGAGAGGTTTCTGAGAATAGGATAGGCAACCATCTATCCAGACTAGTTTAAATATAATTGTTTCTGCCTTGGGGCAGGAAGATGGACAAGATGACCTCTCAGTGTCCTTCACAGCCCAATGCTGTATATTCTGTGAATTACAAGAGAATGATTTGTTGTTGAAAAATAGTACAAAGTTAAGCATTTATTTAATTTGCCTTTTAAAAGGGCACAACCCTGCTTCAATTTTGAGAGTACTGTAATATTTAACAATTAGGTTGAAGCTTACCAAATAATGCTTCTGGTATAATTTGACTTTGCTAGGCTCTAAAATACATCAGAACCTCTCTTAGCTATCATTATCAATTATTCTCAAACTCAGCATGTCTCGGTATTAATTTCATTGAGAGCACGCACCTCACGTCTCAGCAAAGATTTAGCAACAACAAAGTTGCAACAGGACTTTACCAATGCATGTGTAAAGAGTAAGAAATGAATGTACAGTTATCAAAATAAATCAGCCAAACACAGCTTGTGAATCAGGATTATTGATTGCTTTATATACACTCTTTAACCCCCTCACTCCTTTACCTGTCAATTGCAGTTGCAATTGTCATTTATAATTGTTCTCCTCATTGCTCATATGGTTTTCCTACACAGGCAACAGATCAGCCATGTTGTTGCAGCAAACCTTTCAGCACAGTACAATCTTGTTTCCCTGTGTTATTCATTAAATCTTCTGGTTACAGTTGTTAAAAAGCCCCAACCCTTCATATATCACTGACACATCATAACTATCTTTAACTTATTGTACCATATTCTTCTCTACTTTAATGGTGGAGGAAGAAATTGCATACTTTATTCAGAAGATAGATGGAAATGCAATCACTTGCAGTTAATAATTATGCTAATTATGCAAATTGATGACCACGCTTCTCCTTAAAAAGAAAAAAAATCTGGCCATTTCTTATCTACAAGACTTTGTCTTTTTATGGCTGTTAGTAACAATGATTTTTGCTACCTATTTTTCTACTAGAACCACATCTCATATCAATGCATCTAAATATCTTTGAAAGTCAGATCCTACACAGACATCTGAASGCAAAGGATCCTGAAGAAAGTGAAATCCTGTTTCTCAGGCATAACTTATAAAAGTAGAATTATAAAAGTTTAGTTATGTTAGATACCGTATCATGGTCAGATTAAGCTGCTGCTAACAAGATGTTAGCTGTTTGACAGTTTGACAATATGCTTTTTCTTCATTGCTTATCATCCTGTGAAAGATGTTACAGCAGAGTTAACAGTTATAATGTATAGCTTGCTAGCTGTAAAACAGAAAAGCAGAACGCAGAAATGTGACTGATTTGAACTTCAGGAAACCATAACGACCCTTTAATTTTTGCAGAAAAAAAATCTCAAATTGTAATGAATCAAATAAAAATTTAATTTTTCCAGAGGTTTAAAACCTAATTTCTTTTAAGTATGTGTCATTCAGGAGAATCAAGTATTGTGTATTCTGAACTTTTGGGTGCAACCTTCCAACAAATGGAATGTATGGTAATTTGTATGCGTTACCTGAAATATCCACATGCATGCGTGCATGTGTAAAAATAACTCAGTACTATCAACATTAATTATGTTCTTCAAATACAGTTCACTAAGGGTAACCTATCTTGCAAGAAGGCTATAGATGATACTTAGTTTTGTCTGTGTTACAGCAGTCATGTCCACAGCTCTAACTTTCAACTCTTTATTTTGGATGACATTTTAATAAATTGATCTATTAAATTTGGCTAACAGTGCAGGTGGTGGTTGTGGTTTTTGCGTTAATTTGCTGGCCACAGCAACACTGAATTCAGTAATGTGTTGTGATATTTATCTATGAAACATGATACAAAGGAAAATAAAGACACTGAGCCAAATTTAAATTTCCAGCTCCACTCACTGAACAATTTATAACACAACTGAAATTCTGCTGCTTTGTGTATCATTATGTGCACAGCTACAATATGCTTCATCAGACAAATTCAGGTTTATGCCTAATGCCATGTAAAGCCCACTGGCTAATGTGACATGCATATAGTCTCACCACCACTCTGTGTCACAGTGGATTGTCCATAAGCAGAACAGAAGATATTCAGGCATGAATAATGTCTTCACACCCTGCCATGTTGCTGTACCCTGCTGTATCTGTGTTGCATAAGGCAGGTGTAAGTGCCTGTCAGTGCAAGGGGTGGGTTCAAGGGGTGGGTCTGAAGCCATTTTGGTCTCCAACAAGTACATCTGTGCCTGGAGATGCCAGTGATGTTTTCAGTGATGTACTGAGATTACTGACAGAAGTAAATGTCAAGATTTGAGATTGGTTACACTCTATGTTATAAACAACACTATAATGCTAATATGGAATTTATTAACATCGTATGTTTTCTGTTGGCCCTAAAGGTTTTACTTTTCAGAAATCAATGATAAATACTGTAATGTAGGTCATATTTTTTTTGTGTATAATCATAATCATACTTTGTAAGCTATTATGGTGTAGCCTACTTCAAGTACGCACAACTCTTAAAAGGTCAACATTTAAACTTTGCACAATCACATTTCTTGGGAGTACAATTTCACCATCCATGACCAAGGTAAGAATGTTGCAAACACTGCCATAAAATTTCCTCAAGCCTTTTGCCTAACAGCTAAGTATACAATACTGTGTATAATAGACATATGTATTGCAAAATATGTCACCTTCCAAAATGAATTCTGAACCCCATTTAACTGTCTCAACCTGTTAACAAGTTGGAGAAAAGGGCGACATTAGATTCATTACACTAAGGGCTCAAAGGCCTAGAACACAATGTCTTGGATGAAAAAAAAATAAATTCATTATTATCTACTTCATGTTTGATAAATGAAAAATGGGTCAGATATGAAGAGTTACATACTACAAAATTGTAGTGAAAGAGGATCATGCTGCTGTTTTGCCTTCCTCATAGACAAGGCAAGGTACGCTGACCTCAGGACTCTTCTTGCACTGAACAGGTTATATACAATAATTTAAAAAGAAACTCAATGATTAAAGCTTTGAATTTAATCTGCCAGATGACTGACTAAAGATTTCAGAACTGTGATAGCATTCACAATTTGAAACTCACTAAAGCAAAACAGTGAGGAGACAATAAGGAAGTTGAAGGTGTCATTCCAAACCCAGACTTGATTTTATGGGGATGTGAGCTTACACAGAACCAAAAATCTAGGTGCTATCTTCGTTCATCCTCCTTTTGTGAAGGGATTAATTTGAAAGTTCTTCTGGAGAATAACAATATACAGAATGTTGTAAAAGAAACTGAATGTCTTAAAAAGATTCCTCTTGTAAATGTGACTGGTGCAAATCCTCCAGTAGTCAAAGTTCAGAAACGGGAACAATTCCTTAGAAATTAATTTTAACAATTCAAAGTTATTTGGGGTAAAGTCTGAGGGGGAGAGGAACAAACTAAGATTATTTGTTACAATAAAACCCTTGCATGCATTGATATTTTGTATTGACACAGTATTACACAGTACTGACAAGGCCGTGCTTTAAACTATCGTGTAAGATACCATCAAGCTAAACTAACTATAGATTCCCRTTTGGCTAGTGTAACACCAATGATTTCTTCCAGTACAGTTACAACAGTCAGAGACCATTTTTTCATGACTCTGGTAGATATAGTTATGTTGGCACGTGCTTGCTGTAACCCTAGCTTTAGTTTACTTTACAGACTTTCCTGCAACACAGACCTCAACATGATGTAGAAGTGGAAGATAGATATTACTTCTGTATAGCCCAGATCTCAATGTTGGTTACATATGTTCGCGCTGGAGAAAGAAGTTTCATTTTTCTTATGCCTGTTTATGAAATAACAGCAGCTTGGACAATGACATACAACTCTGCTGAGCATGCCTTGACACACTCAAGAAGAGCTCCCCAAATTATCACTGTGCTAATATGATTTGAAAGGCAAACATGGATGCTTTTATAAAGTGCCTAAGCAYCTCTCATCAATTTGCAAGGCAATAAGCAGCCTTTTGTGGCAAATCATGCAAGGAATGGTGTTGCTAAAACAAACCAAACAGGAGTAAATTTTCCCTTGTGACTTCTGATCAGCAATATAAGCGAACTATCGGACCCAGATTCTGTGCTACAGAGTATTTGCCTTGGCCTGGCAAATTGCCCTTGAAATGAACTCTCTGCTAACAGAAAGCTTGTGCTACAGCAACTGTTCTGCCTACCGCTGTCTGTGATTAGGGATCGCAGTTAGGACAAATGAGAAATGAAGCAATAAGAAAAGGGGATTAAAACACTGTTTCAGACCTACTTCTGAGCAGGCTTAGTTTTATCATTTTTTCAGTACATATTCCATAGCAATTTTGAAAACAGTATCATTTAAAAGTTAGCATCTGCTTAGCTGGTAGCACCAGATAAAAGCTCTCATTTGTAACGAACAGGCAAATTTGTTATTGCCCCAGTCAATAGCTATTGACTTGGGAGAGCACTTCTGCTTATTACAATCAAATCCTTTTTCTTTTTTGTTCAATAGTCAATGACACTGTAATGGAAGGTACTGCTTACAAGCTGATGCAATACATATCAGCAACTGCTAGAAGTTAATGACTAATGGTTACAAAGAGGAAAGCATGTGCTAAGAACAGCATTACACGTCTATTAATCACATTTACTGCATCCAATGTGCCTTTATAGGTTAGTGGAACTGTAATGCACATCAGATAAATAGTTTCTGCTGTTATTAATCTAAGTTTTAACACAAAACGCCTTTTAATCATGCTATCATTACATAAATAATTTGGCTAGGACAAGGTTCTGTCTCACTTTTACAGCACACCTTTTAGTTATAGGAAATTTCTGTCCCGTGTTGGCTTGTCCAATCATAGATTTAGGATTTAGTGAAATGCAAGGTAAACGTTCTGCTCCCAGCTGAAGCCATGATTCTCTAAATACCACAGATGGGGCAGTATAAATGCAAGGCAACATCCTAAAGATAAACTGGCAAAAGAGAAGCATAGCAGAGTACGTGTGTCCATTGCTCAGCCTGCCTCCTAGCTTCTTCCCTGCAGCAGAGCAGTACTGCACAACTTTGTCCTTTACACTTTATATAACTTGCACTTTCCATGCTTTAAGGTGAAATTTGTTGATAACTCATGTATTTTTTTCATTCTATAATTATTGYTGTATAATTGTTCTATTTTTTCAARCCTGCTTGACCCAAAAATATTTTCTTTCAAACTTTCTCTACTTATTTTTTATCTGAGATGCATATTTTTATAGGACAGTGTGACTATAATGGTAACACCTACTATTTTTATATTACCTCTAAGCAAAMATTMAAAAAAAATAATAAAGTTTGTTGACTCCTTAGAGAAAAGCAGAACTGATAATGATGACTTCTTGACTTAAGGTTGTCTATAATAACTTTTCCTGTAGAACAGGAACAAATACTCTAATGTTGGATCACTGATTTATCTGTTTGTTTCTGTTTTCTTAATGCAATCTTCATTTCTCTCTAGACTGATGATGAGAAATTACAGAAAGAAAATTTATAAATGTGGCAAAGATTAAACAATCATGCCATTGCCAAGTACATTATACTGCACTCTGTGTGCACCATCTAACTGGATTCAAACAATCGAATCGTAAATCACAGCCATAACCTTTTTCAGAAATGAGACATACACTACTAGATCCACCACGTTTCCTAGTCATACATGTGATACTGGTTCATAAACTGCCCATGTTGGTGAAGACCGGTGGAATTTAATTGCTGCTATACTACTCATTATGAAGCAAGGAGCTAAACTCAATTAAGTTCCTACATATTTACATCTCTTGACAAAGATCTCCAATGCTGCTCAGCCAGTGTTAACTCATGTTCTTGTTTGTTGTCAGCAGAGCAGCTACTGACAGGAGAGCAATGGAGGAGACTAAGCCATATCTTTCCGGAAGGCTGCAACATAATGGATTCTGTTAATCTAGTAACCAAACATTCCTAAATAATAATGAATTTATCCTTGCAATACTGTGTGAAGAAAAAAAAAAGATCCTTTTCATCTTAATTTAGAACCAGAGAGACAGATTTGAACAAGGTCATCCCATAAACCTACTGAAATTCCATTCCAATGACAGGAGTTCAGGAGCTATAATTTCCTCTTTGTTCTAGTATGTTGTGTTTTCCAAACATAGATTTTGATATTGTAACAAGGTGAAAACAGGAAAAATTCAGAACATATTTATTGGATTTACTGTGACGGTAAGAGGACATAATTGTTTTATACACACAACACTTGATTTTTAAAAGAAAAATATAAGTACTACAAATCAGCAAACAACATGGCTTAGTTGAGGCAACAATTAATTTTGAGAAGAGTACACCTTATAAGTTTTTTAATTCATTACTGCAAAAAGTTGGCATTAAAGAAATTACATGCATGTTAATAAAACTTTTACTTAATATTTAAATGATAACTACTTAATATTTAAATGATAACTAGATATWTCAGCATTTCAGAAAAGCCCATAATCCCACTAAAAATGCTAGATTTCAGAGGCAAGGGATATCTCTTGGCAGCTGCAATAGGTACAAAAAGTAAGACATTTCATAGATCATTCTGGAATTTTAGTGAATCATTTGCAAGTGTACAATAAGTTTAAGAGTTTACATTTTATTTCTTTAAAATAGGAAATTGATCTCTTCTGTTACCAAAATCAGTAAAACACAACCAAATAAAGAGTGAGTGCTTGTGGGAAAAGAAGACTATAGCTGCTACCTGACATGATGATTTGACTTCATTGTCAAGTCAGTTACATTTATGGGTTTCTCTATTGTATTCCACTTGCCTATAAGCAAACTCTACAATGCTATTTCATAAGAACCTGTAAAGACTTTTTTTGAATGAGGAGGATTTTTATTAAAGAATAAAAATAAAACATTTCTAATTGAAAACAGATAGGCTATGAATTTCCTGTTATGGTCCCAAACTCTGCAGTTTCTGCTGCACTTTATAATTTGGATAATTTCTGAGAACTGCAATCCATATTGAATGTGGAAGTAATGCTTAATTTTGATACTAAATGACATCTAATGGGAAAAACAACAAAAAGCTATTAATAATAACTTACTTTTTGTAACAACTCCTTCAAGGCGAATTATATTTGGGTGATCAAATTGTCCCATGATACTAGCCTCTCTCAGGAAATCTCTTCTCTGCCTGTCCACATAGCCACCTTTTAGAGTTTTAATTGCAACAGGTATCTCTCTTTTTCCTGGTGTCTTCAGACGTCCACTGCATACTTCTCCAAACTCACCTTAAATAGATAAAACATTTGTTAGATCAACCACAGTGCCTGAACTACAGTACAGTTTGTATTGCTGAACTTAAACACCTTATTTTTCAAAATAGCCCTTCAATAGCTGTCTTAAAAGCTGTCTTTTTTAATAGTTTAGAGTTATTTGTAGTTGTCAGTGAAACAAGAACACAAAAATATTCAAGAAATTCACACATCCCGTAGACGGGATGTGGATGGAGAAATAACGGATGGGATATTCAAATTCCCAAGTTTCATCACATCCCAGAAAAGCAAAACTTCCAGCATTACTTCACAACAAATAATCACCTTTCCATTGTGCCACACCATGAGATCACGGGAACTTGTACTTTCACTGCAACAGCCAAACCATCTGTGGTTCATCTTGCTCTACTGACACTTTGAGACTGAACTTTGATATCAATATGTTTGTGATATAACTGAGCATGCTATGAGGAAGGAATGTAATGACACTTAGATTTTAATTCTAATGATGACAAAATATCTATCTAAAATATCTATTTATAGCAATATCTATCTACAGGGGTGTCATGCACTAAGACTGATATGAAAAGAAATGCCGTGAGAATATGAGAATACCCGACTATCCTCCAATTGTAAAAAGCATTTAAAATGCACTTAATGCTATTATGCCCTAGAAAAGCACTTGCACATGATTTATTTAAATGGACTTACACACCTACTTGAAATTAATTACATATTTCATTGTTCAGACAGCCAAAGGCCGACAGTTTCAGCAAATCAGGACTGAGCTGTGCAACGAGAGGAATGTCAAAGCTTGCTTCACCTGTTGCTTTCCTGTGTATGTAAGGGCCTTTGAAGAATGCATGTCTCCTCGCATTCCTTTTACGCATTTACTAATTAAGTTTGTATGGAAATCACAAATTTCCTTTGATCTTGAAGCCTCTCAAAAGTCATTTAAAGCCCCTACCAAATAAGCTCTGGAAGCCTGCAGGTCAGTTTTCAAAGGGTCATAATTCAGTAAATGAAAAACAGCGTTCACAAAAATATTTCAAAGCTCTTCTCAGTGCACGGTACTTCCATAGCTAAAGTAAATTCTCTACCCCAGTCATTTTGGAACCAGAATTGTTGAAAAACAAAAAACGAGTCATAAACACATATATATTTAACTGGAGGAAATAATTTGTTACCCCCTCCATTGAGTGATGTCTGAATTAGTTTTCCTTAAAGTTTAAGGGCAGAACAAAAGAAAACAAAATAAGAGAGCTCTATCCTGTAACAGTGTGCCTTCAGATATCAACCGTATCTATAAGAGAGAGGCCTTAAAGACAGAAGCTTCACTTCAGAAAATTATAACTCCCTGATGTTATAGGATTAGAATGGATATTGTCGTACAACTTTTATTTTATTAGGTTCTGTTGCTTCCACTAAAATAAAACAAGGTTTTATTAGCCAATAAGATTCAGGAAGAGTGGAGGGATTAAAAAACCAGTTTCATAGCTTGTCTTTCACGTCAAAACAGAGACATCATCAAGGGCAAAAGTACAATTAACAGGTGCTGAACATAACCTCTGAATAAACTAGCAGCTTCTTAAACAGCTAACGAAAGCCAAGTGTCCTAGGTCTTCTTTCTACCAAAAAAAAACCCCATTCGCTTTATTTCTACCTGATTTTTAAAAATAAATCAAAGCATGTGCTTCCTTGAAGATGTGTGCATATGTGTGAAAATATATGTCATCAGACTAATGCTCTGAGAATCTTTTGACAAAAGGGAAAGTTGGGTAGGGATTTTCTTGTATGATTTTGCCCCTTTAGGTTTTAGAAGGCTCTCCTTAAAAGTTTGTTTGCTTGACTAGTGCCACTGAAAAAGTAGTAGCTAATTTGGACTTCTAAAGTCTACTATAAAACAAAGTCATGAAACCTGAATGTTTTAAAGGAGACATGGTATATCAATCTTCTATTGTGTGATACATCCAGCAGTGCTAGAATGCACCTCTAAAGCCATGACCTTATTGTATCTTACTGGCTTTTCAAACTTAAATGCCTAAAATAAGAAAAATTTCCAATTTCTTTCTCTTGATGAAAAAGTGAGAAGCAAAAATACTAGAGCCTTAATATCCAGATTTTTAAAGTGATTTCATGATAAAAAAAATCTGCAGAACTGCAGAATCTCATTTTTGAGAATATTTTGGAAAGCATAGATTATAGAATAAATTGTTTTGCTATTATAAGATTATACAAGAGTACTACAACTTCAGAATTTCAGAAATAATGGCATTCATACCTCAGGGACTGTAAAGGGCTGTTCATCAAGGGTTTTGAAATGAATTAAACTGAAGGAGGCAAGTGAAGGACTTACATTCCCAAGATTTATTATCTATACATCATCCAAAGCAGGAGAAGGAACATCGTGTCTTCTCCCTGACCTGTTTCTTTTCCCTTTGTACAGGTGGAAAGAAATTTCACTCCCCTTGGATATTGGTATTGATAAACTGGTGAACATAAAGACTAACAGCAATTTTTTTGTGACGTGATGTCAAACAGACAGTAAGTGATCATCAGCTCACAGAACAGACAGTTACTACATTTAGAAACCTAAGGTATGTGAAATAACTTCTAGTTCTGGTTTAGACTAGATGGAGATCAGTGATATAATTTAAGGCACTGAACTATTTACACTGAGAAAGAGTTTGACAAGATTTCAAGAGTATTTTTTCTACACTTCTGTTCAGATAAAGAATTTTGAATGTTTTTAAAGTCAAAGGGGAATGTATTCAACAAAAGGGATTTTAAAATCTACGTATCTAAGTCTCATAGCTCAAGTTTGAAGATAAACAAGACAAATGTTGACCCTGCAGCAGTAAAGGTTCATGACTGCATGTGTAATGAGTAGAAGCTGAGAGCCAGATGTCAATGAAGTCGACATCTTTCCTTGCTGCAGGGAACAAGCTGGTGATAACTAGAGAAAAAGATAGAGTTCATTGTCTGTTCAGTTTTAATAAAGTGTAAATAATCCCTGGTTTAATGATATAAACCCCACACATCTTACTATATGTTATACAAAAAGAAGCTAATTGAGCAGTCTAGAAACTTACCCTGTGCAAACCACACATCCCTTTTCTAATTCAGTCATAACGTATGTGTTATTTAAAATGAAACAGGAATAGTCAGTCACTTAAAAGTCTGATATGCAGTCTGGTATTATGACATGGGATCAAAACAAATGTCTTACAGCACAGACAGTTGCTGTTGATAGAACTGAAAGGTCACAGCACCAAATACAGCTCAACTCATTTCCCCCAGTTTTAGTCATTAGACCTGTGGGAGAACTGGCAGAAGATTTAGATTATAAAAAGAATATAGTGTGCTCTCTGTGCAAAACAAAGAGTTGGCCTCCTCCTTGAGTTTCAACATTTTAACAGAGAAAGTAAGAGGATAACTGTAACTTTTAAGACAGACTTGACAAAGTACTTCTGGGAATTACTTCCATGAAGAGGTGCTGAAGCAAACCAAAGAGCAAGAAGTGATGGGGCGGAAGAAAGTGTCATGGACAGGACAAAATCAAACGATATGATAACATGTCAGTAGGTGCAGCAAGCTCAATATGAAGAGTGGCTGAAAGGGACCATCTGAAGAAAATCTACAACAATGAATAGATGGCAAATTGTGGCAACCGGCAAAAAGGCATCCAGTGATCTTTGTAACGAACCAATGGGAGATCTCATGGAATATTTAATACTTGTGATAAAAAAAACTTGGCCAAGAATTTTGAATCTAAGAACATACAATAACAAAATAAACAATAGTAAAACTTTGTCATAAGTAGTGCATAAAATAAAAGGGAATGGACTAATCAATTTCACCATTTAAACAGTAACTATTGCTAGAATGTGAAATTCATTAATACCTGTTTATTTGGTTGATGTTACCTTGAGAAACATAAGCTAAGCACTTACAAATAGGTTGTTTTGCCTTTGGTATTGTAATCTGCTTGCTATTATGAATATTTGATCAAACTGCAATTTCCATTTCGGTTGTCAACTGTTTCCCCTACTGCCTTTACACTCCAGTTTGAACCAAGATATCAGTAGAAGTTATTCAAAGACTAACAGAAGAGACCATTAACAGCTATTAACCTGGATAATTTTTCATTAAATCAAAAGGTTTACAAAACAGGTAGAAGTAACCTGACTACATACCCATCTTGAATCTGGATTTATGT